>SKCR01033866.1:0-63362 GCA_019454045.1 Zanthoxylum bungeanum | reverse complement strand
AAATCCAATTTTTAAAACTAGAAGAAGCCATGTTTATCTCAATAACAAACATACCTGAGGCCGGTGCCTTGCCCGCCTTTATCTCCTTCTGAAGCGCCTTGTACTCGCGGCAGTCACGCTTCCAGTGACCCCGCTTTCCGTACTGTAGGCAAACATCCTGAGATTTGTCCTTTGGCTTCCCAGAAGCCTTTGACTTTTTGGCCTTGCCCTTTTGAATATGCGTCTTCTTCTTTCATACACCTCCAGTTGCCTTGGGCCTAGCCCTAGGTCCAGGAGATGTCGATGCAAAGTGCGCCTCGCGCTGTTTGCCCTTTTGAAGCTCATTTTCAGCCTCCTTGAGAGTTGACAGTAACTCTCCAAGAGTATCACTATTGTTCATCAAATTGTAATTTAATGATGAACTGTCTCCAGGAATCGGGAGAGATTGAAGGATCATATCCACTGTAATCTCTGCCTCAAAGACTATCCCCCATATTGGCCAGCTCATCGATGTCAGCAATCATCTGAGCCACGTGGGACTCAACAGACATGCCATCTGTCATCCATGAGCGAAAGAGCTTCTTGACTAACTCGTACCTCTGCATCCTCTTGTTAGAGCGATGCAGATCTTGCAACCTTGCTAACATATTACAAGGATCCAAGTCCCTATTTGGTCTGCGAAAGTGCTGAGTCATCGAAGCAAGCATAATGGATTGAGTTGTGTCACAATCATCGCTGTGAGTCTTCCAAAGCTCCAGCTCAAGTGTCTCATTCGGTCCGGGCATAGGCCCAAGAGGTCTTTGTAAAGTATACAACAGCCTCTCTGAACCTAGGACAATCCTAAGGTTCATTTCCCAATCAGCAAAATCTGTGCCCTTGAAGACATTATCTCCCATGATTATGTCGCCGACATTTGTCCTTTGCCAGTCATCTTGATCTACGATAGTCTAACTATCTAGTCAACGATAATGGGTACAAGTCTAACGTTACATAGAAAAATAATAATATATTATCCAACTAATAAATAATATTGACGAAATATTTGAAAAAGCGCGTAAAGCTAAGTATCTGAAATGAAAAATTGCAAATTCAATACTAGCCTCCCCAATAATTTTTCGGCGAGCTCTAACCTCTGTCGAGTAACATCGGGAAACCTAGTTTCCCTAGGGGGATAGGATCTCTTAAATAACATACAACCTGACTTTGGCCAACAAGCTATATGAAACTTAACTAGGTAGATCTCGAAGATCAATTGGATCTCATCCAATTCCTAGATCCGGTAGGTGAGGACGCCAAGTCCGAAACACAGATACTTTATATATGCCAATATGTCAAACATATTTTTCCTAACATTTTTCCTCTGAATCACTAAGACTTGGCTGTGTTCACAACAAGCTTAATGATCCATAAAGGCGGGACCATTTGTTAGACAATTATGACCCATAGCGTCACTGTTTGTAAAAGACATTGTGTTTTGTACAAAATTGACTATGTAATATTGAAATTGCCTTTTATCATTTCGTAATTTATTTACTATGATATATAAATGGTAAAAGTCCATATGATTAGTTCCGGATTGAGATGATATGAGACAGTATCAATCCATAAAGGTTTAATCATTAAATATCCCTAGTCGTAGTATTATCGAGACTGGACATCGATAATGCGGAATAGACTAGTATTGCACTTGTGCGCGTTGTGAGGGCATAACGGCACAGTTCTCATATGTTTAAGTATAGGATACTTATGCAAGTGCGATAGGAGGTTGTGTTTTACCGATGGTACGGAAAACAGCTTCGCTCTGGATAGACCCCGCGGAATCCCATTGGTAGTATGTATATGTGTCTATGGGAGTCCGCGTCAGGGTAGATGTATTGGGTCTTAACCTGAGACTTACATCGCTAATACTTGCGACAATCGGTAAACTTTGGTTTTGGTCGTCCAGGCTTTAACAGGTTCTGTGTACGCCTCTATTGGGTTTATCGAGAATCGTAGTGTATTGGATGTGATGTCAAGACGGAAGTGTCACTCCAGACATATGGAGATGATGATCACGCAGGGATTCATAACTCGTTCTCTATTGTGTTGCAACCATCGGGATAATGTGACAAGGTCATGATTATCCGATTCAAAGAGACTAGTTGTTTGATATCCGATATGTGCTTCGTACGGGGCAGACACTATTCCAGCCCCAGGCCTAGCACGTGACATCTGATACTGGATCGAAATACGAGATACTAGGTATTCTACGTCTGACATAGATTATATATTCCAGTAAGAATATTTCTGGAGAATTGGGTAGGCACGGTGCTTTGCTAGAAGCCAACCATGTCTTGTAAATCGGTAAGCACGTAGTACGAGGTACTCGCTTTATCGGATAGTCCGATAACCGGATTTACTGCCAACATATCCAGAGATCTCTTGGGTCGCTTCCCAAGGATTCACCGATGACAGTTGACTTAAATTGGAATTAATCTGGGATTAATTAAGAGAGAGAAAATTAATCTGGGATTAATATGGGCTTTGTTTAATCTGGGATTAAAAGTGTACAGTGGCGAAAGAACGCGATTAATTTGGAATTAATCGTTAAAATAAATTTAATAGTTAAATTTTGATTTTCTATTTAATTTATTCAAACGGGCTAAAATTAATATATCGGATATATTAAATGGATTGGATTTCATTACGAGATTAAAGTCGGACTTTAATGCGAACGAACGAATTATTTAGAATTAATTCATGAACGACGTTCGATATATATTTGCGAGGCATCGTTATTTAATTAAATTGGATTTAATTATTTAACGACGAAGGATCGTTTAATTGGATTAAACGGAACCGAGCCGCGGCAAATGCCCGTAGAGATATTTGAATTTCGGATTCAAATATTTGGAGCCAAAAGTGTGGTAGGTGTTCCCACCACACAACCACCTTGTTTTGTGTTTATGAATACCATTTACCCATCTCTACCTTGTTTTGGGTAAAAGGTGAAATGGTTTCACCTTTTGGTAAATAACAAAAAGGCATTCATTTTATGTTTGGTAACACTTGACACAACCAAAAAAAAAAAAAACCCTAAGGAGCTGCTTGGCCGAATTCCTCTCCTCCTCCTCTCTTTGATTTGATTTTCAAATCATCAAAAGCTAGCACTTTGGAAGTGAACAAAGGTGATAGGGAAACTCCTCAATAGCTTGGAATCATCCTAAAGCTTGGATTCATCATAAAGCTTGGATCTTGGAGATCTTGGATCTCAAAATTTTTAAAAGCTCCAAAACTCATTGTAAGTATATTCCGCACCTTATAATGATCAACTCCTTTTATTATGCATGCTTATTAGATCCTTATAATGTTCTAGGAACACTAACAATGGTATCAGAGCCTAATTTGAGCATGATAATTTTAGGGTTCTTGAATCTTAAAATTTGGGGTTTTTTGATTTTGAGCATGATTTTTTGAAATTGATGCTTTGAGTATGTTTACAACATGATAACTTAGAGTTATGCATGATTAGATTTCAAATAAATCAAAAGCAACAAAAAATAAAAAATTGTTAGGAGTGGCCGAATTTGGGTGCCTTGTGCACTGCAGTTTTTTGTTTTTTAACATGAAATAATGTGTTTGGATGCATGTTTAAATGATGATAGTTGGTTTAATATGATTAGAATCAATGTCTATAATGTTCATGTTAAAATCAAAGTGCATGTTGAGCATGAAATGATGATCTTAGGCTTCAATATGTCTCAAGCATGCAATGATGTGTTTTTGGCTTGATTTTATGTTAAGCATGAATTATTAGTTTAAGCATGATTAATTAAGTTAATTAATATTTTGGAAATATTGAGTTTAATTAATTAATTATGGCTAATACACTTTAATTAAAATAATTGTGATATTTGGAATATTATAATTATGTAAATATGCCTTTAAAATTGAATTGGGCTAAAAGTGTGTATTTGGGCCTAATGGGCTTGGTTTGACCAAGTTTGGTTTTGGACTTTTGGATTGGATCCAATTGGGCCCAAAACCAATTCCATGAAGTCCAAATACATCACTTGACCCTTTAAAGTATTTGATTGGGCCTAATGGGCCTAAATTGATTTGATGGCAATAGGGTGATTCCTATTGGGCCTTGGCATTTGGGTTTGATCCATTATGGCCAAAGCCCATGCCTTAAGAATCAATTAAAAATTGGACTTTAATTAAAAGACATTGGATGTTATTGGGCCTTTGAGACCCATCAAGATTGGATTTGGAATCCAAGTCTTTAAGGCAACTATGTAAGTGTAAATATTTAATTTGGAATTAAATAAGAATTAGTATTGAATACAAATAAATTGGATTTAAGTTGTAGTTCGATATAATTCAAGAATACGTACTCAAAAGTATTTATTCTCAAACGAGTTGGACTCGCGCAAATCAAATCATTGTTTGAACATTGGATGGTCATTAATCAAAGATTAATTAATTGGATTAGATTGATTGTAATAAACATGTTTTGATTGAATACATAAATGTGATGTATGAATAACGTATATCGGATGGATATTAGAAGGGCAAGGGCAATTTTGGAAATTGTAATAAGTTTAGAATTTATTAAATTGGACCTGCGTGTCCAGCCTTTAATCTCATTACTCCTTGTAATTCTCTTCTCACCTATTCCCCTCTATGTATATGAGGTTTCTTTATTGTATTTTGTAAAAGGGTAGGAGTTAGAATAGTTCTAGTCGGGAGAGGAAAGTGAGTGATTTTTTCTAGGAACAATCTGTTTAAATATCCATCCGCATATCGTTTTAATTTACTTTTGCGCCTTATGATGTTTTAGAAGCATGCTTAAGGGTGTATGATGAGACCTAATCAAAGATAATAAATTGGATGCCAATTTACGCGAAAAACCCTCAAAAACATATTAAGCGTTTTTCCTTCCGTTGAGTGATTCTTACTCAAGATCCAAAGTTGGCATTGGCTTGTTGGCCAAAGTCAAGGCCTTTGTCAATTGAGGATGTGTTTGAATCATGAAGGTTTTGTTACATATCGGTGTCTTGTCCAAGTTGTGATTTGTTGGCCAAAGTCAAGATCACTTCTTGTCCATCGACATTGATTACGAAACTTTCCATGTCAATGGGTCCCGCTTAACTGGAATCATTAAGCTTGTTGTGCCAAAGCCAAGGCTTAGTTGATTCAGAGGAAAAAGGTTAGGAAAATATGTTTGACATATTGACATATATAAAGTATATGTGTTTCGGACTTGGATGTCCACCTACCGGATCTAGGAATTGGATGAGATCCAATTGATCTTCGAGATCTACCTAGTTAAGTTTCATACAGCTTGTTGGCCAAAGTCAAGGTTGTATGTTATTTAACGGGATCCTAGCCCACTAGGAAACTAGGTTTCCCGAGTACTCGACAGAGGGTTAGAGGCTCGCCGAAAAATAGTGGGAGGCTAGTATTGAATTTGCAATTTCATTCAGATACTTAGCTTTACGCGCTTTCAAATAAATTCGTCAATATTACTTTATTAGTTGGACTAATATATTGTTATTTTTCTATGTAACAGTTAGACTGTACCCATTATCGTTGACTAGATAGTTAGACTATCGTAGATCAAGATGACTGGCAAAGGAAATGTCCGTGATATTATCATGGGAGATAATGTCTTCAAGGGCACAAATTTTGCTGATTGGGAAATGAACCTTAGGATTGTCCTAGGTTCAGAGAGGCTGTTGTATACTACACAAAGACCTCTTGGGCCAAAACCCGGACCGACTGAGACACTTGAGCTGGAGCTTTGGAAGACTCACATCGCGATGATTGTGACACAACTCAGTCAATTATGCTTGCTTCGATGACTCAGCACTTTCGCAGACAAAATAGGGACTTGGATCCTTATAATATGTTGGCAAGGTTGCAAGATCTGCATCGCTCTAACAAGAGGATGCAGAGGTACGAGTTAGTCAAGAAGCTCTTTCGCTCACGCATGACAGATGGCATGTCCGTTGAGTCCCACGTGGCTCAGATGGTCGCCGACATCGATGAGCTGGCCAACATGGGGATTGTCTTTGAGGCAGAGATTACTGTGGACATGGTCCTGCAATCCCTCCCTCCCGATACTTGGAGACAGTTCATCATAAATTATAATTTGATGAACACCAGTGATACTCTTGGAGAGTTACTGTCAACTCTCAAGGAGGCTGAAAAGGAGTTTCAAAAGGGGCAACAAGCGCGAGGCGCACTTTGCATCGACATCTCATGGACCTAGGGCTGGGCCCAAGGCAACTGGAGGTGTGCGAAAGAAGAAGCATATGCAAAAGGGCAAGGCCAAAAAGTCAAAGGCTTCTGGGAAGCCAAAGGACAAATCTCAAGATGTTTGCCTACAGTGCGGCAAGCGGGGTCACTGGAAGCGTGACTGCGCGCGAGTACAAGGCGCTTCAGAAGGAGATAAAGGCGGGCAAGGCACCGGCCTCAGGTATGTTTGTTATTGAGATAAACATGGCTACTTCTAGCTTTAAAAATTGGATTTTTGATTCTGGTTGTGGTACTCATATATGTACTGATGCGCAGGATCTGCAGATTAGCAGGAGACTGGCTTCAGGAGAGATTGATCTGCGTGTTGGAAACGGGACACCTGTTGCTGTTTTGGCCGTGGGCACTTTTGTTTTAGAACTGCCTTCGGGACATGTACTTAAACTATCAGACATGTTATTATGTACCTAGTTTGACTAGGAATATTATCTCTGTATCTTGTTTGACCCAATGCGGGTACACTTTTGTATTCCGAAACACTGGTGTTTTGTTTATAAAGATGATTTTGAGATATGTTCAGCTGATGCTAATAATGGTCTTTATATTTTGAATATAAATCAATCTCAAACATATAATGTAACAAACAAAAGGCTCAAACTAAGTAACAAAGATGAGACTTACATGTGGCATTGTCGTCTGGGACACATTAACAAGACTCGCATATCCACACTTTCGAAGAGTGGGTACTTGGACGGATTTGATCCAAATTCATATGACGTCTGCGAATCTTGCTTATTAGGCAAAATGCCTAAATCACCTTTTAGCGGTAAAGGTGTACGCGCCACCGAACTGTTAGCCCTCGTTCATAGTGACGTTTGGGGCCCATGTCTAGCCAGGCTAGAGGTGGATTCGAATACTTCGTAACCTTTACGGATGATGCATCGCGTTATGGTTATGTGTATCTTATGAGACACAAGTCGGAAACTTTTGAGAAATTCAAAGAGTTTCGACACGAAGTTGAAAAACAGACCGGCAAGAGTATAAAGAGACATTACGGTCAGACCGTGGTGGCGAGTACTTGAGCAATGAGTTTCTAGATTACTTGAAAGAATATGGTATTCTTTCACTGTGGACTCCTTCTGGAACACCGCAATTAAACGGTGTATCCGAACGGAGAAACCGAACTCTCTGTTGGACATGGTAAGGTCTATGATGAGTCGCACTGAGCTACCTATTTCCTTCTGGGGATATGCATTAAACAGTGCAGTTCTTATTTTGAATAAGGTTCCGTCAAATCTGTACAACAGACACCATATGAGATATGGACAGGAAAGAAACCGGGTTTCTCATTCCTAAAGATTTGGGGATGCTGGGCATACGTCAAAAGTTTGGAAGGTACCAACTTGAACCCAAATCGGATAAATGCCTATTCGTAGGATATCCTAGGGAAACCAAAGGATATTACTTCTATCACCCACGAGAGAACAAAGAAGGTATTTGTTGCGCTACATGCGGTTTTCCTTGAGAAGGAATTCCTAAATACAGTGGTAAGTGGGAGGAAAGTAGAACTCGATGAAAATCGAAGTGATACTGTTCCTGGCATAGAATCCTCAACGGAACAAGAACAGTCCATCCGGGATGAGACTGTACCACAATCTTCTATTACACAAGGACCGCGTAGGTCGGAGAGAGTCAGGAACCACCTGAGAGGTATGGGTTTCTGATTTCACCTCATGTAGATATTAATCTCATTGAGGAAGATGAACCATGAACCGGCTACGTATGAGGAAGTGATACAAGATATCGATTCCAATTTATGGCAAGAGGCCATGAAGTCCGAAATGGATTCCATGTATACCAACCAAGTTTGGACACTGGTTGATGCACCAGAAGGCGTAAAGCCTATTGGATGCAAATGGATCTTCAAGAAGAAGACCGACATGGAAGGCAACGTACAAACGTACAAAGCTAGGCTTGTAGCGAAGGGTTATCGTCAACGAATGGTGTCGATTACGATGAACTTTCTCCACCCGTTGCCATGATTAAATCCATAAATCCATTCGGATAATGCTTGCTATTGCTACATATTTCGAATACGAGATATGGCAGATGGACGTTAAAACCGCTTTCCTTAACGGAAAACCTTTTGGAGGATGTTTTATATGCAACAGCCTGACAGTTTTATCGTACCTAAACTTGCAAACAAGGTTTGTAAGTTAAATAAAATCGGTCCATTTATGGACTGAAGCAAGCATCGCGGTCATGGAACCCAACGTTTTGATGAGATCATAAAAGAATATGATTTTCATTCAAAACGAGGATGATCCTTGTGTATTAAGAAGGTTAGTGGGAGCGCACTGACATTCATTGTCCTTTATGTTGACGATGTATTGCTTATGGGCAATGACATTCCCATGTTAACATCGGTGAAAGCTTGGCTTTCATTAAAATTCTCCATGAAAGATCTGGGAGAAGCAGCCTTTATTCTAGGAATAAAGATCTACAGGGATAGATCTAGAAAGCTGCTTGGACTCTCTCAGAGTACGTACATTGACAAAGTGTTGAAAAGATTCAACATGGATCAGTCCAAGAGGGGACTGTTGCCAGTGCACATGTCACTGGCATCTCTCTATCTAAGGACATGTGTCCTAAAACTTAAGAGGAGAGGAAATAACATGAGTCGGATACCGTTCGCCTCGGCAGTCGGATCGATCATGTATGCCATGATATGTACTCGACCTGATGTCTCGTATGCTTTGAGCATGTGTAGTTCGCTATCAGGCCGATCCAGGTGATGGTCACTGGATGGCAGTTAAGAACATCCTTAAGTATCTTAGACGAACTAAGGATGCTTCTTGATGCTTCTTGATTTTAATGAGATGGAAAACTGAGGTAACTGGGTATAAAACGATGCAAGTTTCCAAACCGATAAAGACGACTCTAAGTCGCAATCCGGGTACATATTTTGTTTGAACAACGGAGCAGTAAGCTGGAAATCTTCCAAGCAAGAGACTGTTGCCGATTCAACAACACAGAAGCGGAGTATATTGCTGCATCTGAAGCAGCAAAAGAGGCAGTTTGGATCCGTAAATTCTAATTGGATTAGGAGTAGCGATGTAAGTCTCAGGTTAAGACCAAATACATCTACCCTGACGCGGACTCCCATAGACACAAATATACATACTACCATGGGATTCCGCGGGGTCTACCAGAGCGAAGCTGTTTCCGTATCCATCGGTAAAACACAACCTCATATCGCACTTGCATAAGTATCCTATACTTAAACATATGAGAACTGTGCCGTTATGCCCTCCACAACGCGCACAAGTGCAATACTAGTCTATTCCGCATTATCGATGTCCAGTCTCGATAATACTACGACTAGGGATATTTAATGATTAAACCTTTATGGATTGATACTGTCTCATATCATCTCAATCCGGAACTAATCATATGGACTTTTACCATTTATATATCATAGTAAATAAATTACGAAATGATAAAAGGCAATTTCAATATTACATAGTCAATTTTGCACAAAAACACAATGTCTTTTACAAACAGTGACGCTATGGGTCGTAATTGTCTAACACTATAAACGAGGGCTAACAGATCGATGACACTTACACTTTTACCAAGTAAAAGGTATTTTAGGTACTTTATCTAATAAGCTAGATTCGTAGACATCATGTAAATGGAATCAAATCTGTCCTAGTATCCATTCTTAAAAAGTGTGGATATACGAGTCTTGTTTAATGTGTCCCAGACAACACTGCCATAAATAATTCTTATCTAATCAAATCAGTTTGAGCTATTTGTTCGTCATATTATATGTTTGAGATTTATTTATATTCAAAATATAAATACTGTTATTCACATCTAATGTGTTTATCTCAATATCATCTTTATAAAATAAAACACTTTAGTGTTCTAGAATATAAAGGTATACTCGCAACGAGTTATACTCGATATAGAGATAATGTTTCTAGTCAAACTAGTTACATTATAACAGTTTCCCAATTTAAGTATACACCCGAAGGGTAGTTCCTAAACTTAGGTATCTATGGTAAAACAGTGACTTTCGTCCGTTTCCTATTCGTAGAGTAATCTCAATCTGAAGTCAGTATCCCACTCAAAGCAGATTCTGCACATCAGTACATATATTTATGTACCACTTTTAGTATCTAAAATCCAATTTTAATACTATTAGTGAACATGTTTATGACAAACATATTTGAAGTCAGAGCCTTGCCCGTCTTCAATTCCTTCATGTCTGCTTTTTCCAAACGTCAATCTCGCTTCCGCGATCCCGTTTGCCACAATTTAAGCAGATATCTTGGGATATGTCCATTATCTTCCTAGAAGATTATAATGATCTTGCCTTTGCCCTTTTCTACAACTCAAAAGCCTTTGGCCAAGCCTTGGTCATCTAGAATATCGAAGTAAGGTGCGCCTTGCGCTACTTGCCTTATTGCAAACTTTGGCTTTGTCTCATTGAGAATGGCCATTAACTCTCCAAGAGCTATTAATTACAATTTAATACTTCTAAGATCTAAGAATAGATCTATGAAGATTCTTCAATTTCTTCATCATACTTTAAGGATCTAATCTTTAGTTCTGATTAGGAAATTAAGGAGTCCTATTGACAAATATAATGGATTAAGCACTAAAGTTATCATCACATTAATCTTCCTAAGATCATGCTATACTATTTTCTTAACTCTGGGTTTAGGCCTAATATGTTATTTTATCAAATAAAGTAACTTATTAGTTTCCATGACCATCCTGAAATTTTATTCCCAATTTGAAAATTAAAGTCGTTTAAACACATTTTCACCCAGGATTATGTTTTAAACACTAATCTTTCAGTTATCTTGATTCCAATAGTCTAACTATCCAATCAATGATTTCAGGTACAATCTAATGTAATGATTACTATAGTCTAACTATATAACTAATTATAATTTTATTGGTTAAAATCAAATATATATTGATTACTATAATCCAATTATATAATCAACTATAAATGATCTGTAAAATTCAAATATATTGATTACTATAATCCAATTATATAACCAATTATAAATGAAGGGTAAAATTCAAATATATTGATTACTATAATCCAATTATATAATCATCTATAAATAAAGTAGTTTGAATACAGTCCAACTGTTTAATTAAAACAACAATTGAATATTAGTCCAAAACTAATATATTTATTAATAAATAATGACGAAAAGTGAAATGAGCGCGTATTAGCAAGTATCTAAACGAAATTTTCAAATTTAATACTTGCCTCCCACTATTTTTCGGCGAGCCTCTAACCCTCTGTAGAGTACTCGAGAAACCTAGTTTCCTAGTGGGCTAGGATCCCGTTAAATAACACACAACCTTGACTTTGGCCAACAAGCTGTATGATATTTAACTAGGTAGATCTCTAAGATCAATTGGATCTCATCCAATTCCTAGATCCAGTAGGTGGACATCCAAGTCCGAAACATATATCTAATATATGCCAATATATCCGATATATTCCATAACCTTTTTCCTCTAAATCATTAAGCCTTGGCTTTGGCAAAACAAGCTTAATGATTCTAGTTAAGCGTGACCCATTGACATGGAAAGCTTCGTAATCAATGTCGATGGACAAGAAGTGATCTTGACTTTGGCCAACAAATCACGACTTGGACAAGACACCGATATGGAATAAAACTCTCTTGATTCAAAACACATCCGTAATTGACAAAGGTCTTGACTTTGGCCAACAAACCAATTCCAAAATTTGGATCTGAGAGAAGACTCAACGCGAAGGAAGAAAAACGCTTAATATATTTTGAGGGTTTTTCGCGTAAATTGGCAACCAATTTATTATCTTTAATTAGGTCTCATCATACACCCTTAAGCATGTTGGTTTTATTCTAGGTCCCAAGATCAATATAAGCATGAAAAAACATGTGTGAATACATCAAAGGAGGTAGCAGAATACTCACCTCATCGAGACGAGTTGAGACGATTTGGTGAAGAACAAAAATGATTTTCTGCCCTCCAAAAATGCCACTGCAGTTCAGATTTTTCTGCCCAAAAAATCAAATTTTGATCCATGAAATGGAGCTCCAAGCTTCGTCAAATGGTTCCCGGCTCATTTGTATGCCTCTAAAGAGTGTGCTAGCACTTAGATCTTGCCACAAAATCAATCAAAAAGCTTCCCACTGCTCAGTTTTTTTTACAGCAAAATAGTGAGGTATTTGGCCCCTTGGGCGTGAACTTTTGGAGAGAAGAAGGAGAGAGAGATGAAAAAGAGAGAGATGTGTGTTAGGTTACTTTAGGGTTGCAAGTGAATCTAATACACTTCTCTTGAATTTCAAATGAATTTCATTTGAATTTGCTTTTTAAAAGTCAAACAATTAAAAGCCAACAACCACACATCATGCCACATCAAGTCATATCAACTTTTATAAAAGTGAATGTGTCATGTCACATCACTCAAAGTGACAAGTGATTTGACACTTGATACGACTAATGATTTGACGCTTGATATGACTTGCGTGCCGCACTCGAATTTGAAATGCGAATGTGCTCACAAATAATCTCAGGCTCAGATTCGTTAATTCCAAATTAATGATTTCTTCGTTCTATCGTAATTAAATCTAATTTAATTAAATAATCATGCTAAGCATAATTACTATTCACGTCGCTAACGAATTAATTCTAAATTAATTCGTTCGCCCGAATTAAAATCTAATTTTAATTCCGCGTTGAAATCCAATTTCGTTTAATATATCAAATATATTAATTTACCGATTAATTCCAAATTAATCGTTATCTCTCTTTATTGATATTTTATCCTAGATAAAATATGTCCGAAATTAATCCCAGATTAATTTTCTCTCTATTCTAATTAATCCCAAATTAATTAAAGTGCGAGTCATACATCATTAGTGAATCATTGGGAAGCGACCCATGAGATCCCCGGATATGTTGGCAGTAAATACGGTCGTCGGACTATCTGAACACGTAAGTACCTCGTATTACATCTTACCGATTTATAAGACAAGGTTGGCCTCTAGCAAGCGCCCTGCCTACCCAATTCTCCGGAAATATCCTTACAGGAATGAAGGATCTGTATCAGGCGTAGTATACATGGTATTGTGTATTTCTGTCCAGTATCAGATGATCACGTGCTAGGCCTGGAGCTGGAATTGTGTCTGCCCCGTACGAAGCACTTGTCGAATGTCTGGTAACTAGTCTCTATAATCGGATATACATGATCTAGTCATAATATCCCGATGGCCGCGCAGCACTTAAGAGTACTAATACCGTATCCTGTGTGACATCATCTCCACTATGACTGGAGTGATACTTCTGTCTTGACATCACACCCAATACTCTACGATTCTCAATATACCAAGTATTGGCGTACACAGAATCGGTTAAAGCCCTGGACGACCTCAACCAAAGTATATTGATTGTCGTAAGTATTAGCGGTGCAAGTCTCAGGATAAGACCAAATACACCTACCCTGATGTCGGACTCCCATAGACACATAGTCAAACTACCAATGGGATTCCAATGGGTCTATCCAGAGCGAAGCTGTTTTTCGTACCATCGGTGAAACACAACCTCCTATCGCACTTACATAAGTATCCAATACGTAAATATATGAGAACTATGTCGTTGTGCCCTCATAACGCGCACAAATGCAATACTAGTCTTTTACGTATTTATCGATGTCCAATCTCGATAATACTCTGAATAGGGATATTTAATGATTTATCCTTCGTTGATTGATACTGTCTCATATCATTCTCAATCAAGGAACAAATCATAAGGACCTCTCATCATTTATATATCTAGGTGATCTAATCACAAATGATAAGAGTGCAATCTCCTTTGTCACATAGTTAATTTGTACAACAACACCATGATCTATACAAATAGTGACGCTATGGGTCATAACTGTCCAACAATCTCCCACTTGGCCTATAGCCAGTCACTCGAGTGCCTAACACCCGAACTATATACGATTGGCTCAAATTGCTGAGAAAAGCTTTCGTTAGCGGATTTGCATGATTATCATCTGATGCGATTTATACGATCATCACATCGCCACGATGTATGATCCGAACGAATCAGATGAATAGTCGAAGTATGTATCTGGATCGTTGATGAGACCATTAATTCTTTAGTCTGTGCTGACGCCTAGCTCAGCTGCTAATAGAACTATATCTAATCTAATTAGATTTATTATCGACTCAAAAGGCTTCTATTGCTGCCTCAGCTACAGTATAATCCGCATTTGTTGTTTATTCGGTAACAGTATCTTACTTGGAAGTTTTCCAGCTCACTGTACCGTTATTCAAACTGTATAGTACCGTTTGCGACTTTTAGTCATTTTATCGGTTTTGGAAACTTGCAGTAGTGATCCCAGTCACTTCAAGTTCTCCTTCTCCACAGATTAAGACAGCATCCTTAGATCTCTAAGATTCTAACAGATTTTCTTAACAATCCAGTGAGTGACTATTACTTGGATTGGCCTGATTGTGAATCCATATGCTCAAAGCGTATGAGACACCAGGTCACGTATATTTTTCAATGTACGAGTTCTCGCAGAGTTTTAACAACTTAATCTATCCCAGTAGATCTTTATTCCTAGAATAATGGTTGTTACTCCCAAGAATTCTACGGAGAATTTTCTCGAAAGCCAAGCTTTCCCCGATTGTTTTATGGGAATATCATTTCCAAGAAATGACATATGTTATCATTATTTTATACAGGACATTCATTGTCAGTGCGCTCCCACTAACCTCCTTTTATACACAAGAATCATATTCGTTTTGAATTAAATCATACACTATTATGATTACATCAAAACGTTAGTTCAAGAAGAACCTATTGCTTGCTTCAATCCAAACATGGATTGAATAACCTGCAAACCTTGTTTGCTGGTTTTAGTACGACAAAATCGTCAGGATGTTATAAACATCCTCCAAACGGTTTTCGTTAAGGAAAGCGATTTTGACCTTTAACTGACATATTCATAAATGAAACGTGCAGCTACAGCAAGCATTATCCAAATGGATTTAACGTGGCAACAGTAAAAGGTTGAATCGTAATCAACATAATGTTGATAACGATACACCTTTCCTCTACAAGCCTAGCTTAGTACGTTGGTATGTTGCCAACCATGTATGTCTTCCTTGATGACTTATATAGTACCAGTAGGCACAATGCCTTGCGGTACAACAACTAGTGTCTAAACATAGTTGATATACATGGAATCCATTTCGAATTCATGACACTTTGTCATAATTGGAAGTCGATACCTTATATCACTACCTCATACGTAGTCAGTTGGTATACCTCAATAAGATAGACATCTTTATGAGGTGAGATAAGAAACCCATACCTGAGGTTATTTTCCGACTCTCTTCGATCTACGCGATTCTTGTGTATTCGAAGATTATTAGTAATAGTTTCATCCTTGATGAACTATTTATGTTCCATTAAGATTCGGTGCCTTGGACAGTATTACTCCGATTTTCATCGAGTTTTACTATCCTCCCACTTACCACTGCATATCGGTATTCCTCTTAGGAAAACTGCATGGTGAGCAACAATGTAATTGTTCTCAGGTGAGATGTATAAGTACAATACTTATGGTATCCCTAGGATAACCTTACAATTGGCACTTATCCAATTTGGGTTCTAGTTTTGGTATCATCCAAATATATGCCTAGCATACCCAAATATATAGGAATGTGAAACTGGTTTCTTTCCCATTCATATCTAATATGAAATCTGTCAAACAGATTTAATGGAACCTTATTCTAAATAAGTTCTGCACTGTATATATTTATCCGTTGAAGGAAATAGTAGCTCATAGCGACTCATGATTAACCTTATCATGTCCAACAAAATTCAGTTTATCCTTTTCGGACACATCGTCAAATTGACGTGTTCCATGAGGAGTCCTCATTTGAAAGAATATTATACTCTTTCAAGTATTTTAGAAACTTATTGCTTAAGTAATTTCCATTACGGTCTTACCGTGACGTTTTAATACTTTAGCTGATCTGTTTGTCTATTTCGTGTTGAAACTGTAAAAGTTTCCGATTTGTGTTCTTCAAAAGAAACACATAACCATAACACGATGCCACATCCGTATAGGTCATGAAATATTCATATCCATATCTAGCCTAGCTAGACATGTGCCCACTTGCTTCACTATGAACTAGGGCTAACAGATCTGTGGCATTTACACTTTTACCAAGTAAATAGTGTTTTAGGCACTTTGCCTAATAAACTAGATTCGTAGACTTTATTTGTTTAGAATCAAATTAGTCCTAGTACCCACTCTTCAAAAGTGCGGATATACGATTCTGGTTTTATTGTGTCCCAGACAACAATGCCACAATTAGTTTCTTCTGATCAAATCAGTTTGAGCTATTTGATTGTCATGTTATATGTTCAAGATATTATTTATATTCAAAATATAAATACTGTTATCCATATCTAATGTGTTTATCTCAATATCATCTTTATATAATAAGACACTTTAGTGTTCTAGTATATAAAGGTTCATCCGCAACGGATTGAACACTGATATAGAGATAATGTTTCTAGTCAAACTAGTTACATAATAACAGTTTCCTAATTTAGGTACATACCCGAAGGTAGTTCCTAAACTTAGGTATCTACGGTTAAAACAGTGATTTTCATCCCGTTTCCAGTCCGTAAATTAATCTCAACTGAGGTCAGTATCCTGCTTACAGCAGATGCTGCACATCAGTACATATTTCTGTACTATACTAAGTATTTTAAAATCTAATTTTAATACTATTAGTGAACGTAATTTTGACAAACATAATTGAAGTCAGAGCCTTGCTCGTCTTCAATTCCTTCATGTCTGCTTTGTCCAAACGGCAGTCACGCTTACGCGATCCCGTTTGCCACAATTTAAGTAGATATTTTGGGATATTTCCTTTATCTTCCAAGAAGATTATAATGATTTCGCCTTTGCCCTTTTCAACATTCCAGTAGCCTTTGGACAAGCCTCGGGTTTCTAGAATATCGAAGTAAGGTGCGCCTTGCGCAACTTGCCTAATTGCAAAGTTTGACTTTATCTCATTGAGAATAGTCATTAACTCTCCAAGAGTTATTAATTGCAATTTAGTACTTCTAAGATTCTAAGGATAGATTCTTTGAAGATCCTTCAATTTCATTATCATACTTTATGGATCTAATCCTTAGTTCTGATTCAGAAATTAAGGATTTACTGCGACAAGCTTAATGGATTAAGCACTAAAGTTATCATTACATGAATCTTTCAAAGATTATGCTCGACTATTTGCTTAACTCCGAGCTTAGGCTTAATATTTATTTATCAAATAAAATAACTTATTATTTTCCAGGACCATCCTGAAATATATTCCCAATTTGAAAATTAAACCATTTAAATATATTTTCCCTAGGATTATGTATTAAACGTCAATCTTTCAATTTATTTATATCTTGATTCTAATAGTCCAACTATTTAATCAACGACTTTGGTACTATATATTATAATGATTACAATAGTCCTACTATTTAATCAACTATAATTTAATAGATTAAAATCAATTATATTGATTACTATAATCCAATTATAAAATCAACTATAAATGAATAGTTTGAATATAGTCCAACTATTTATTAAAACACGACGATTTAAATATTAGTCCAACTAACATTTAATATATATGACGAATGATATTTGTTTGAGAGCGTATAGCAAGCAATTAAACGAATATTAGAAATTCAATTCTTGCCTCCCACTATTTTTCAGCGAGCCTCTAACCCTCTGTCGAGTACTTGGGAAACCGTGTTTCCTAGTAGGCTAGGATCCCATTAAATATCACACAATCTTGACTTTGGCCAACAAATTGTATGATAATTAACTAGGTAGATCTCTAAGATCAATTGGATCCAATCCAATTCCTAGATCCGGTAGGAGGACATCCAAGTCCGAAACATATATCTTATATATGCCAATACATTCAATGTATTACCTAACCTTTTTCCTCTGAATCAACTAAGCCTTGGCTTTGGCACAACAAGCTTAATGATCCCAGTTAAGCGCGACCCATTGACCATGGAAAGCTTTGTAATCAATGTCGATGGACAAGAAGTGGTCTTGACTTTGGCCAACAAACCACAACTTGGACAAGACACTGATATGGAACAAAGCCTTCGTGATTCAAACACATCTTCGACAGACAAAAGCCTTGACTTTGGCAAACAAACCAATGCCGTCTTAGATCTTGAGCAAGAATCACTCAATGGAAGAAAAGACGATTAATATAATAGCGAGGGTTTTTCGCGTGCAAATTGGCTACCAATTTATTATCTTTGTTAAGGTCTCATCATCATACACCCTTAAACATGCATTCTAAACACATAATAAAGCGAGTATGAAAAGAAATAATAATGATATGTGGATGGATACTTAACACATTGATCCTAGATGAAATCTCTCTGTTTCTCTCTCAAGCTAGCACTTGTATTACTTCTACCCGTTACACTACACTTCTAAAGAAACCTCATTTACATTGAGGGGAATATGTGAGAAGAAAATACAAAGAATATGAGGTGATAAGACTGGACACGCAGGTCCAATTTAATAAATCGAATTTATTACAATAATTTCCAAAATTGCCCCCACCCGACTAATATCCATCCGATATACATTATTCATTCATCACAACCAAGTATTCACACAAACATGTTATCAATAAATCTAATCAAATTAATTAATCTGATAATTAGTGATCATCCAATGTTCAAACAACGATTTGATTTTGCTCGAGTCAAACTCGTTTGTGAATAAGTACTCAAAGTACGAATTCTCGAATTAAATTAAACTACAACATTAAATCCAATTTAACATGTATTTAATACTAATTCGCTATTTAATTCAAATTAAAATATTACACTTTATTAATAAACCTTTTACGACTTAAATTTCAAATTTAATCGTAACGCGTTTCAAAGACCGATTAACGTCTAACGTCAATTCAATTAAAGTCCAATGGGCTTTTAATTGATTTCTTAAGGCGTGGACTTTTGGTCAACTCGGGTCAAATCGAATAACCAAAATCCATTCCGGGATTTACCCCATAAGCCCATAAATCAATCTTGGCCCATTAGGCCCAATTAATCTTTAAAGGTTCATTAAGTCGCATTTGGGCTTAATGGAAGTGGTTTTGGGCCCAATTAGATCCAATCCAATTTGCCTTAACCCAGCTTAGTACAATAAAGCCCAACAAGCCCAATTACAACTTTAAAAGTCCAATTTCCAAAATTAGGCCAAATAATTAAATTACATAAATTCAATTTCACAATTTAATAATAAAGTGTTCAACATAATTAATTGCCAAATTAACATTTCTAAAACATCATTTAGCCTAATTAATCATGCTCATTAACATTAAAACATGTCCAACACATTTTAACAAAAATCAAACCCAAACATGCTACTTCAAGTCTCGGCCAAGGAGGGACTTTTTATCCGATTCGAATTCAATCCAATAATTTCACGATCGATATTAAATCCACATCCCGAATGATTTCCAACACATCCAATTGTCAAAAAAATCAAAATTCCAAGACTTATTAGGGCAGTAAGATTCGGCCACCATAATCAATCACATTTTCTTGAAATTGATCCAATCAAACTTCAATTCAACCATATTTAAGCATACTTAATCATCCAATTTCATAAAATCATGCTCAAATTCAAAATACCCAAATTTTAAGCCCTAAACTTTCATGCTCAAACCTAGGCTCTTGATGCCATTGTTGGTTTTATTCTAGGTCCCAAGATCAAATAAGCAAGCATGAAAAACATGTGTGAATACATCAAATGAGGTAGCGGAATACTCACATCGATCGGTTGAGACGATTTGGTGAAGAACAAAAATGATTTTCTGCCCTCCAAAAAATGCCACTGCAGTGCAGATATTTCTGCCCAAAAAATCAGATTTTGATCCATGAAATGGAGCTCCAAGCTTCGTCAAATGGTTCCCAGCTCGTGGGTGGGTTTCCCTAACACCTTCGTATGCCTCTAAGAAGTGTGCTAGCACTTAGATCTTGCCACAAAATCACTCAAAAAGCTTCCCACTGCTCGGTTTTTTTACAGCAAAACAGTGAGGTATTTGGCCCCTTAGGCGTGAGCTTTTGGAGAGAAGAAGGAGAGAGAGATGAAAAAGAGAGAGATGTGTGTTAGGTTTACTTTAGGGTTGCAAGTGTATCTAATACACTTCTCTTGAATTTCAAATGAATTTCATTTGAATTTGCTTTTTAAAAGTCAAACAATTAAAAGCCAACAACCACACATCATGTCACATCAAGTCATATCAACTTTAATAAAGTGACATGATGTCAAGTCACATCACTCAAAGTGGCAAGTGATTTGACGCTTGATGCGACTAATGATTTGACGCTTGATATGACTTGCGTGGCGCACTTGAATTTGAAATGCGAATGCGCTCGCAAATAATCTCGGGCTCAGATTCGTTAATTCCAAATTAACGATTTCTCTGTTGCGTCGTAATTAAATCTAATTTAATTAAATAATCATGCCAAGCATAATTACTATTCACGTCGCTAACGAATTAATTTTAAATTAATCCATTCGCCCGAATTAAAATATAATTTTAATTCCGCGTCGAAATCCAATTTCGTTTAATATATCAAATATATTAATTTACCGATTAATTCCAAATTAATCGTTATCTCTCTTTTAAAGCCCTGGACGACCTCAACCAAAGTATATTGATTGTCGTAAGTATTAGCGGTGCAAGTCTCAAGATAAGACCAAATACACCTACCCTGATGTCGGACTCCCATAGACACATAGTCAAACTACCAATGGGATTCCGAGGGGGTCTATCCAGAGCGAAGCTGTTTTCCATACCATCGGTGAAACACAACCTCCTATCACACTTGCATAAGTATCCAATACTTAAATATATGAGAACTATGTCGTTGTGCCCTCACAACGTACACAAGTGCAATACTAGTCTTTTTACGTATTTATCGATGTCCAATCTCGATAATACTCTGACTAGGAATATTTAATGATTTATCCTTCGTTGATTGATACTGTCTCATATCATTCTCAACCAAGGAACAAATCATAAGGACCTCTCATCATTTATATATCTAGGTGATCTAATCACAAATGATAAGAGTGCAATCTCCTTTGTCACATAGTTAATTTGTACAACAACACCATGATCTGTACAAATAGTGACGCTATGGGTCATAACTGTCCAACAAAGCATGCATTCTAAAAGCATAATAAGGCGCGATAAATAAATAAATTAATAATGATATGCGAATGGATATCTCATAAATTGTTCCTAGAATAAATCACTCATTTCCTCTCCCCGACTAGAACTATTCTAACTTCTACCCAATTACATAACACTTCTAAAGAAACCTCATTTACATTGAGGGGAATAAGTGAGAAGAAAAATACAATGAGAAAGGAGATAAAAGGCTTGACAAGTAGGCCCAATTTAATAAATTCTAAATTTATTACAACTTTCAAAATTGCCCTCACCCTTCTAATATTCATCTGATATGCATTATTCATACAACACATTCATGTATTCATACAAAGCATGTTATTCAATCAATCTAATCCAATTAATTAATCTTTGAATTAATGACCATCCAATGTTTAGATAACGATTTGATTTGCGCGAGTCCAACTCGTATAAGAATAAATACTTAAAGTACGTATTCTTAAATTATATCGAACTACAACTTTAAATTCAATTTATTTGTATTCAATACTAATTCCAATTTAATTCCAAATTAAATACTTACACTTATTTATATGCCTTAAAGACTTGGATTCCAAATCCAATCTTGATGGGTCTCAAAGGCCCAATAACATCCAATGTCATTTTAATTAAAGTCCAATGGGCTTTTAATTGATTCTTAAGGCATGGGCTTTGGCCATAATGGATCAAACCCAAAATACCAAGGCCCAATAGGAATCACCTTATTGCCAACAAATCAATTTAGGCCCATTAGGCCCAATTAAATTCTTTAAAGGGCTAAGTGATGTATTTGGACTTTATGGAATTGATTTTGGGCCCAATTGGATCCAATCCAAAAGTCCAAAACCAAACTTGGTCAAACCAAGCCCATTAAGCCCAAATACACACTTTTAGCTCAATTCATAATTTAAAGGCTTATTAACATAATTATAATATACCAAATATCACAATTATTTTAATTAAAGTGTATTAGCCATGATTAATTAATTAAACTCAATATTTCCAAAATACCAATTAACTTAATTAATCATGCTTAATCCATCAATTTATGCTCAACACAAATTGAAGCCAAAACACATCATTTCATGCTCAACATGCTCTTAAATTTAACATAAACATTATTGACTTTGATTCCAATCCAATCAAACCAACAATCAACATTTAATCATGCATTTAAACACATCCAATGATGTTATAAAAAAAATAAATAAACTACCCAGTTCACTGTAGTCCTATTCCGCCATGATAAGGGAAATTAAAAAATTAGATCCAATCAATTTTTCTCAAATCTAATCATGCACAACTCTAAGTTAACATAATCTAAGCATGCTCAAAGCATCAATTTTAAGAAATCATATTCAAAACACAAAAGCCCCAAATTTTAGTCTCATGAACCCTAAACTTTTCAGGCTTAAACCTGGCTCTGATACCATTGTTAGTGTTCCTAGAACATGCCAAGGATCTAATAAGCAAGAAAAGGTGTTCATAAATTCATTATAAGTTGCAGAATTACTTACATTGAATGGATTTGAGCTTTTAAAATTTTGAATGAAGATCTCTAAGATCCAACCTTTGTGTTGATTTCAAGCTTTGAGTTGGTTTCCCTATCACCTTAGAAGACTTCTTGAAGTGCTAGCTTTGTTGATTTTGCCACAAAAACAAAGAGAAAGAATTAGGAAGCTCACGCCCAAGTTGCTTAGTGTATTGGGGTTTGCTTTGTGTCAAGTGTTGTGTAATGAGAGAGAGAGATGCCTTTTGTTAAAACCAATTTACCATTTTACCTAAAGAAGGTGGTTAAAATGGTTGTACCAAAACCATTCCAAGGTAGTTGGAAAGTTGGTGGCTTGGTATAAATGCCAACTACCCTCCCAACTACCATATGTGAAGTGGGCACCACATTTGAATTCAAAATTCAAATGTCTCTACGAACATTTACCGCGGCTCGGATCCGTTTGATCCGATTAAACGAACTTTCATCGCTAAATAATTAAATCTAATTTAATTAAATAACGATGCCTCGCAAATATATTACGAATGTCGTTTACGAATTAATTCTAAATTAATTCGTTCGTTCATATTAAAGTCCGACTTTAATTTCGTAATGAAATCCAATTCATATTAATATATCTGATATATTAATTTTAGCCCATACGAATAAATTAAATAGAAAAATCAAATTTAATTATTAAATTTATTTTACCGATTAATTTCAAATTAATCACGTTCTCTCTCTTCCGAAGACATTTAATCCCAGATTAAATAAAGCCTCAATTAATCCCAGATTAATTTTCTCTCTCTAAATTAATCCCAGATTAATTTTCTCTCTCTAAATTAATCCCAGATTAATTCTAGTTTAAGTCAAATATCATCGGTGAATTTTTGGGAAGCGACCCAAGAGACCTCTGGATATATTGGCAGTAAATCCGGTCATCGGACTATCCGATTAAGTATGTATCTCGTACTACGTGTTAACCGATTTACAAGACATGGTTGGCTTCTAGCAAAGCATCGTGCCTACCCAATTCTCTAGAAATATTCTGACTGGAATATACAATCTTTGTCAAGCGTAGAATACATAGTATTCTATATTACGATTCAGTATCGGATGTCACATGCTAGGCCTGGGGCTGGAATTGTGTCTGCCCCATACGAAGCACATATCAGATCTCTGGTAACTAGTCTCTATAATCGGATAAACATGACCTAATCATATTATTCCGATGACTGCAGTACTTAAGAGTACTAGTTCCGTATCCTACGTGACATCATATCCACTATGACTGGACTGATACTTCCGTCTTGACATCACACCCAATACATTACGATTGTCAATATACCCAGCAGAGGCATACACAGAACCTATTAAAGCCCTATACTGATTGTCGCAAGTATTAGCGATGCAAGTCTTAGGTTAAGACCAAATACACCTACCCTAATATGGATTCCCATAGACACATAGTCATACTACCAATGGGATTCCGAGGGATCTATCCAGAGCGAAGCTGTTTCCGTACCATCGGTAAACACAACCTCCTATTACACTTGCATGAGTATCCAATACCCAAATATATGAAAACTATGCTGTTACGCTTCCATAACACGCACAAGTGTAATACTAGTCTATTCCGCATTATCGATGTCCAGTCTCGATAATACTACGACTAGGGATATTTAATGATTAAACCTCACGTGGATTAATATTGTCTCATATCTTATTAATCTGGTACTAATCATAAGGACCTCCTATCATTTATACATCTAGGTGATCTAATCACAAATGATAAGAGTGCAATCTCCTTTTCACATAGTTAATTTGTACAACAACACCATGATCTGTACAAATAGTGACGCTATGGGTCATAATTTTCCAATAAGGGCAATTTTGGAAATTATTGTAATAATTTTAGAATTTATTAATTGGACCTGTATGTCCAGCCTATTATCTCCTTGTTCTTTGTAATTCTCTTCTCATCAATTCCCATCAATGTTAATGAGGTTTCTTTGATGTATTTTTGTAATTGGGTTGAAGCTAGAATAGTGCTAGCCGGGGAGAGGAAATGGAGTGATTTGTTCTAGGAATAATTTGTGAGATATCCATCTGCATATCATTATTAATTTATTTACCGTGCCTTATTATGCTTTTAGAATGCATGCTTAAGGGTGTATGATGAGACCTAATCAAAGATAATTGATTGGTTGCCAATTACGCGAAAAACCCTCAACAAATATTAACCGTTTTCCTTCCATTGAGTGATTCATTCTCAAGATCCAAGATTGGCACTGGTTTGTTGGCCAAAGTCAAGACCTTTGTCCATCGCGAATGTATTTGAATCATGAAGGCTTTGTTCCATATCGCATGTCTTGGGCAAGTTGTGATTTGTTGGCCAAAGTCAAGATCACTTCTTGTTCATCGACATGGATTACGAAGCTTTCCAAAGTCAATGGGTCCCGCTTAACTGGAATCATTAAGCTTGTTGAGACAAAGCCAAGGCTTAGTTGATTCAGAGGAAAAAGGTTAGGAAAATATATTGGCTACATTGGCATATATATTATATATATGTTTCGGACTTGGAGGTCCACCTACCGGATCTAGGAATTGGATGAGATCCAATTGATCTTAGAGATCTACCTAGTTAAATATCATACAGCTTGTTGGCCAAAGTCAATGTTGTGAGTTATTTAACGGGATCCTAGCCCATTAGGAAACTAGGTTTCCCGAGTACTCAACAGAGGGATAGAGGCTCGCCGAAAATTAGTGGAAGGCAAGTATTAAATTTACAATTTCGTTTAGATACTTGCCAATACGCGCTCATTTCAATTTTCGTCATTATTTGTTAATAAATATATTAGTTGGACTAATATTCAATTGTTGTTTTAATTAAACAGTTGGACTGTATTCAAACTACTTCATTTATAGTTGGATATATAATTGGATTATAGTAATCAATATATTTGAATTTTACCGATCATTTATAGTTGATTATATAATTGGATTATAGTAATCAATATATATTTGAATTTAACCAATCAAATTGTAATTATTTATATAGTTAAACTATAGTAATCATTACATTAGATTATACCTGAAATCATTGATTGGATCGTTGCACTATAGCAATCAAGATAACTGAAAGATTAGCGTTAAAGAACATAATCCTGGGTGAAAATATCTTTAACGACATAATTTTCTAGAATGTGAAACGAATCTCAGGATAGTCCTGAGAGTTGAGAAGTTACTTTATTTGATAGAGCGATCTTTCGGGCCTAAGCCCGGAGTTGAGCAAATAGTGGAGCATGAGCTTTGGAAGACTCATCGTGATGAAAACTTTAGTGCTCAATCCGTTATGCTTGCCGCAAAGACTCCTTAATTTCTTCGTCAAAATTAAGGATTAGATCCTTATACTATGATGTTTAAATTAAATGATCTTCATAGATCTATTCTTAGATCTTAGAAATATTAATTGTAATAGAAAACACTTGGAGAGTTAATGGTTATGCTCAAGGAGACAGAGCCAGATTTTGAAAAAGGGCAAGGAGCGTAAGACGCATCTTACTTCAACATCCCAGAAGATCAAGGCTTGGCCGAAGACTTCTAGGGATATGAAGAAAAGGGCAAGGCAAAATTCGTCACAGTCTTCTAGGAAGACAAAAGACATATCCCAAGATGTCTGCCTAAACTGTGGAAAACGAGGTCATTGGAAGCATGACTGCCGTATGGACAAGGCAGATATGAAGGAAGTAAAGACGGACAAGGCTCTGACTTCAAGTATGTTTGTCATAAATATGTCCACTGCTGGTTTTAAAATTGGATTTTAGATACTGGATGTGGTACATAAATATATGTACTGATGTGTGGGATCTGCTGATTAGCATGATACTGACTTTAGGTGAGATTGACCTACGAATCAGAAATGGGACAAGAGTCGCTGTTTTGGCTGTGGGAACCTAAGTTTTGGAACTGCCCTTTGGGCATGTACTTAAATTAGGAAACTGTTACAATGTACCTAGTTTGACTAGGAACATTATCTCTATATCTAGTTTAACTCGTTGCGGGTATGTCTTTATATTCTAGAACACTAAGTGTTTTATTTATAAAGATGATATTGAGATAAACACATTAGGTGTGAATAACAGTGTTTATATTTTGAATATAAATGAATCTCAAACATATGACATGACAAACAAATAGCTCAAACTGAATAATCAGATGAGACTTATTTGTGGCATCATTGTCTGGGACACAATAAACAAGACTCGTATATCCACACTCTTGAAGAGTGGGTACTAGGACGTATTTGATTCTATTCAAATGAAGTCTACGAATCTAATTTAATTAGGCAAAGTGCCTAAAAAACCTTTTACTTGTTAAAAGTGCAAATGTCATCGATTTGTTAGCCCTCATTCATAGTGAAGTATGTGAGCCCATGTCTAGCTAGGCTGGAGGTGGATATGAATACTTCGTAACTTTTACGGATGTGGCATCGCGTTACTATTATGTGTATCTTATGAGACACAAGTCAGAAACTTTTGAATAATTCAAATAGTTTTGACACGAAGTAAGAAAACAGACCGGTAAAAGTATTAAAAACATTACGGTAGGACCACAGTGTAAAATACTTAAATATATGAGTTACAAGTTTACTTGAAAGAGTGTGGTATTCTTTAACAGTGGACTCCTCCCGGGACACCTCAATTTGACGGTGTGTCCGAACAATGAGACCGAACTTTATTGGACACAGTAAGGTTGATGATGAGTCACTCTGAGCTACCAATTTCCTTCTAAGGATACGCATTAAACAGTGCAATGCTTATTTTGAATAAGGTTCCATGAAAATCTGTTAGACAGACTTCATATTAGATATGAACACGAAAGAAACCGGGTTTCACATTTCTTAAGATTTGGGAATGTTGGGCATATACTAAATGTTTGGATGATACCAAACTAGAACCCAAATTGGATAAGTGCCTATTTGTAATTGGTTATCCTAAGGAAACCAAAGTATAGTACTTATACAACTCACAAGAGAACAATATAATTGTTGCTCTCCATGCGATTTTCCTAAGAGGAATACCTATATGCAGTGGTAAGTGGGAGGAAAGTAAAACTCGATGAAAATCAGAGTAATACTGTTCCAGGCACCGAATCCTCACGAAACACCAACAGTTCATTAGGGATGAAACTGTACCAATAATCTTCGATTACACAAGAACCGCATAGGTTAGAGAGAGTCAGAAAATAACCTGGGAGGTATGGGTTTCTAATCTCACCTCATGTAGATGTCAATCTTATTAAGGATAATAAACTGACTACGTATGAGGAAGTGATACACGGTATCAACTCCCTTTTATGGCAAAGTGCCATGAAGTCCGAAATGGATTCCATGTATACCAACTAAGTTTGGATACTGGTTGATGTACCAAAATGTATTGTGCCTATTGGTACTATATGAGTCTTTAATGAAGGCATACATGGATGGCAACATACAAATATACACAACTAGGCTTATACAATAGTGTCGACTACGATGAAATTTTTTCACTTGTTGCCATGATTAAATCCATTTGGATAATGCTTGCTCATGCTGCATGTTTCATTTATGAAATATGGCAGCTGAATGCCAAAACCGCTTTCCTTAACGGAAACCTTTTGGAGGATGTTTACAACATCCTGACGGTTTTATCATGCCAAAACATGCAAACAAGGTTGGCAAAATAAATCAATCCATTTATGGATTGAAGCAAACATTGAATTCTTGGAGCAATCGTTTTGATGTAATCAAAATGGTATATGATTTAATTCAAAATAAAGATGATTCTTATGTACATAAGAAGGTTAGTGGAGGAGCGCAATGACAATGATTGTCCTATATAAAGATGATATATTATTTCTTGGAAATAACATTCCCATAATATAATCGGTGAAAGCTTGGCTTTCATTAAATTCTCCATGGAATACCTGGGAGAAGCATGCGTCATTCTAGGAATAAAGATCTATTGGGATAGATATAGAAAGCTGTTGACACTCTCAGTGTTCGTACATTTTTGAAATGTATGTGACCTGATATCTCATATGCTTTGAGCATATGTAGATGCTATAAGGCTAATTCAGGTGATAGTCACTGAATTGATGTTAAGAACATCCTTAAGTATCTTAAACGAACTAAGGATGCTTTCTTAAGTTATGAAGAATGAGAACTTGAAGTAACTAGGTTCATCATTGTAAGTTTTCAAACCGATAAAGAACACTTTAAGTCGCAATAAGGGTACTATATAGTTTGAATAACGGAACAGTGAGCTGGAAATCTTCCAAGAAAGATACTGTTGCCAAATAAATATAAAAGCGGAACATTGCTGCAGTTGAGGCAGCAAAAAGAAGAATTTTGGATCTATTAAAATTCCTAATTGGATTAGGTATAGTTCTGTTAGCAGCTGAGCTCGGCTACAGCATAGGCTAAAGAATCACGGTCTCATAAACGATCCAAGTATATACTTCGACTATTTCATCTGATTCATCAGATCATACATCGTGGCGATATGATGACGAATAAAATGAGTCAGATGATAACCTTATAAATCCGCTGACGAAAGCTGTGTCTCAGCAGAAGTTTGAGCGACCCGTACGTAGTTCAGGTGTAGGACACTTGAGTGATTGGCTATAGGACAAGTGGGAGATTGTTGGACAATTATGACTCATAGCATCACTATTTGTACAGAATATGGTTTTGTTGTACAAATTAACTGTGTGATAAAGGAAACTGCTCTTTTATAATTTGTAATTAGATTACTTGAATATAGAAATGATAAAAGTCCTTATGATTAGTTCCGGATTATAAGATATGAGACAGTATCAATCCACTGAGGTTTAATCATTAAATATCCCTAGTCGTAGTATTATCGAGACTGGACATCGATAATGCGTAATAGACTAGTATTGCACTTGTGCGCATTGTGGGAGCATAACGGCATAGTTCTCATATATTTAAGTATTGGATACTTATGCAAGTGTGATAGGAGGTTGTGTTTACCGATTGTACGGAAACAGCTTCGCTCCTGATAGACCCATCAGAATCCCATTGGTAATATAACTATGTGTCTATGGGAATCCGAATCGGGATAGGTGTATTTGGTCTTAACCTGAGACTTGCATCGCTAATATTTACGATAATCAATACGCTTTAGTTTTGGTCGTTCGGGAATTTAACAGGTTCTGTATACGCCTCTTCTGGTCTATTGAGAATCATAGAGTATTAAATGTAATGTCAAGATGGAAGTATCACTTCAGTCATATGGAGATGATGATCACGCATGGATACAGAACTGGTACTCTAATGTGTTGCAACAATCGGGATAATGTGATAAGGTTATGATTATCCGATTAAAGAGACTAGTTGCTTGTGATCCGATATATGCTTCTTACGGGGCAGACACTACTCCAGCCCCAAACCTTGCATGTGACATCTGATACTGGATCGCAATACGCAATACTACGTATAGTACGCCTGGAAAAAGATTATATATTCCTTAAAGAATATTTCTGGAGAATTGGTTAGGCAAGATGCTTTGCTAGAAGCCAACCATGTCTTGTAAATCGGTAAGCACGTGGTATGAGGTACGCACTTAATCGGATAGTCCGATAACCGGATTTACTGCCAATATATCCATGGGTCTCTTGGGTCACTTCCTAAAGATTCACCGATGATAGTTGACTCGATTAGTAGAAGTAATCTGGGATTAATTAAGAGAGAGAAAATTAATCTGGGATTAATTGATGCATTGTTTAATTAGGATTAAATGTGTTAGGAAGAGAGAGAACGCGATTAATTTGGAATTAATCGATAAAATAAATTTAATAGTTAAATTGGATTTTTCTATTTAATTTATTTATATGGGCTAAAATTAATATATCGGATATATTAATTAGAATTAGATTTCAATACGAAATTAAAGTCGGACTTTAATACGAGCGAACAGATTAATTTAGAATTAATTCATAAATGGTATTCGTAATACATTTACGAGGCATCGTTATTTAATTAAATTATATTTAATTATTTAGCGACAAAAATTTATTTAGTCGAATTAAACGGATCCGAGTCGCGGTAAATATTCATAGAGACCTTTTGAATTTTGAATTCAAAGAGGAGTGGCCCACTTCACATGTGTGAAGTGGTGGTTGAAAAAGTGGTTGGCGTTTATGCCAAAATCACTTGTTTTTCAACCACATGGTTTTGGTTTTTGGAAGACCAAGACCCAACTACCAAGTTTGGGTGAAAAGGGTAAAACCCTTTACCAAATCTAATTCTCTTTTTTCCAACACAACACACACAAGCAAAAACACTCCCAAGAAGCTTAGTTTAGGCGTGAACCTCTCATCATCTTCTCTTTGATTTTGTTGCAAAATCAAACAAGCTAGCACTTCAAGGAGTCTTCTAAGGTGATAGGGAAACAACTTCAAGAGTTGGAATCAACACTTAAAGCTTGGAGCTTCAAGAACACAACACAAAATTTTGAAAGTCAAATCTGATCATTGTAAGTCATTCTTCACCTTTTAATGATCTTATTCACACATATTCTTGCTTAATAGATCTTTTTCATGTTCTAGGAACACTAACACTAAGTGAATACATTAGCATATTTGTTTAACATTCCCTCTAATTCCTTTTGCTCCTCAGAGGTAACCTCACTTGCAATTTCCTTGGGGTTTTCAGGCGTAGCAAGGTTAAATGCGTTTGTTTTGGTTGAGTTAATGCAAAATATGCTCATGTCGTGCAAGTTAGATGGAAGAGACTCAGGAAAATAAACGAAATGAATGTCTTTATTACTAGAGAAAGCGGGATTACAATCAAACAATTCAGGAAAATAAATGTCTTCGTCATTCCCAGCCTTGTCTTCTCCGGTCTCCTCGAGCGTCAGGCTCTCTAGCTGCATCAGCTCCTCTTCCCACTTATCTTCCTCATTTATGACTTCTTCTGTCTACGGTTCTTTGCCCATCACGTCCTGGAAGATCACAAATCCTAGTACCATGATCCCGTTGACTTCTACTGTTTCAGGCTCTCCTTGATACCCCCTAGCTTTCACGAAGTATTCTGCCAGCTTCAACCCTTTCTCCTCAGTCTTCTGCTTGTCCTCATCGGATTTGTACCCCAATCCTCTCCTGGTGGTCTACCCCCTGAAGTCCGGCAGTGCTCCTCTAATATTCGAACTTGTGCCGGCTCGGACTTCATCTTTTCCATGATCCTAGCCACCTTAGGATCCACCCACTCCTCAAAGTTGCCGCCACCTGAAACCTCATTAAAGGCTGTATCTCCAAAGCGGCCACAACATTGTCTGCCTCAGCTCTGATGGTGATGATCTCTCCCCCGTATGGAAACTTAATGACCTCTTGCAAAGTGGAGGGCACGCCTCCAAGCTTGGGAAACCATGGCCTCCCCAAAAGCAAAACGAAAGTGGCTGGGATATCAAGCATTGTGAACTCAACCTCATCCTCTATTAGGCTCACTTGACTACCATAGCAAAAGTGCCCTCTACTCCCCGTTTAATGTCATCATATGCCTTGATAGTCATGTTGGAGGGACTCAAATCTATCGCCTTCATACCCAACTGTGACAGAATATTCAAAGGGCACACATTGATAGATGAGCCATCATCGACCATCACACAAGATGTCCTCTTTCCCCTTAATTTCGCTCTTATGAACAATGGCCTATTGTGATTTCTTCCCTCCAATAGGAGTTCCTCCTCAGAAAATGTTATTACCTGCCAAGCTTTCTTCTATATCGATCCTACAATATTACGTAGGAAACGCTTTCCCTCGCGCAGCGGAAGCGGTTAGGCCCACGGATCGAACTTGAAAAATTTTAATGCTTTGCCCTTCCTTTGGCCGAATGATACCAGTAGGTATACTGAAATTTTGCTTCTATTTTGCACAAGATTTCAGCCCCGGAATGCCCCCGAACAGCCCAGTGAACTGGAGTGAAATAACGGACTGTTTTGCACCCGTTAAACGCGTGAACTGCATCCAATTCACTCAAAAATAATCCTAACTCAGCCCTAAAAATCACCCAAGGTGTTTCCCAAAACCCGAATTAAAACCAAACAAAACCGTGCCCCAAAATAAGTTAGTGTGCGAGCGGCAGTGGGGAAATTTTGTCCTCACTGTCGTGACTTGCTGGTGAGAGGGAGAGAAGGTTTTCCAACACCACAAGATCTTCCGAGCTATGTCTCGTTACTAACGGAGGGTAGTGTGGGCTACGCTCACAAATCAATCCCTAAAGGTTTTAGAGATCTAATCACACACCAAAATAATTTTCTGGTTCTTCAATAATGTTTCTCAACTTTTGAGAGCATGAAGAAGAGAAGGAGGCTATGGTTTTCTATTGTGTAGACTTTTAAAAGAAAAATATAATTTTTCTTTTTATACTTAGGGTAATTTGTTTCATAAAACAAATCAACCACTAGTCTCTCACCCCTCCTAATTTTCGGCCAAGGTAAGGAATTTTTGTTTGATTTTGTTTCCAAAACAAACAAATCCCATTCCTTACTCAATGAGGAATTCGGCCAAGGCATTGAATTTTGATTTGATTTTGTTTCCCAAACAAACAAATCCTATTCCTTATCTAATGAGGAATTCGGCCAAGACATAAAATTTTGATTTGATTTTGTTTCTCAAACAAACAAATCCTATTCCTTATCTAATAAGGAATTCGACCAAGGGTAAATATTTTAATTTGATTTTGTTTCCCAAACAAACAAATCTCAGCCTTATTAAATTATATCATATATAATTCAATATTCTAATTTTTAATAATTATCATATAATTATTAATACCCTACATTAACCTTTAATGTATAGTCTCAAGTGTGATGTAATTTATATTATTAATCATATTAATAATATTTTTTATTTGTGAGTATATAATTGGACTATCCAATTATATTAACTCCGCTAAAGTATATCGAGCTAGCACGGGGACCAAATGGACCTACGGTTCTGAGCTCCAATAATCTCGAAATATTAATTAAGCTCTTAATTAAATATTCTGAATTATTAACTCCGGGTTATTCCACTAAAAATCCGAAGTTGCACTCTCGTTGCCGTAGATGAAATATTAAGCCGAACCAAGTCGGAGTCCACCGATATAGTCATTGCATACGAATTGATCCTTCACGAGTATCTCGTAATTAGAGCCGGGTCATAATATCTGTTATACCCCTCTAATTATTTTTACCTTAAGTACCATTGATTCTCTAATGAACGATTTATTTATAACTATTATGAATATTAATCTTTCTATTCGTAATAGAAAGACTTGAGCGCTCAAATCGTTCAAGTACCGAATCAACCCTTAAGAAAGATACTTATCTACTTCTTGCAAGAAGGAGTGAACTCCATGTCTATGTAAAATATTCCCAGCGATAAAACAAACTGTGCCCCCAAAGTACGTAGCTATTGGTTGGGATTGTTACACGCTCACCTTTATAAATCAAAGGACACAGCCTCCCATGCAGGAGTTTGTAGTACACTCAGGATTAAGATCAATCCATATATGACCATCAAATAGATTGAAATGACTTTCTTTGCTTAACGGATATTACAAGAATGTCATTTCTATCTGGGTCCAGTCCTGTATGATCGCATCATACAAGGCGCCTCCATTCTCATGTCTCTACATAGATGATCCGGATTAAGATCGCCATACAACTATATAAAATGGACCGCAGCTATAGATAAACCACAAACAAAGTACCCGATTTATTTGCTCTCTATGGACTATTTAAGATTACTAACTTCAGACTCAAATCCTTTGGTGTATGACACTCATACACTATGTCTGAAGGTACATAAGTAATCTACAGTATTTACGAAGATATATAATATGCGAAAGATAAACAAATAATTTGATAAATGAATAATGCATCGTTTTATTTCAAAACACATGAAACCGTTTACAACACATGTAGCTCTAGGGCATACATCCCAACAATCTCCCACTTGCACTAGAGCAAATGGGACATGTCATGTAATCCTAGACCATCTAGGTGACCTTCAAAAACTTTAGCAGACAAGGTCTTTCTAAACGGATCAGTAAAGTTCTCTACGGATGCAATCTTTGTGACGGTAACGTCTCATCTCTGCACTATCTCCCTGATGAGGTGATATTTCCTCTCTATATGCTTTCCCCTTTTGTGGCTTCTTGGTTCTTTGGAGTTTGCCACCGCTCCACTATTATCGTAATATAGGGTGAATGGTATATCCATATCTGGAACAACTTCCAGATCTCCCAAGAATTTACGGAGCCAGACCGCTTCCTTAGCTGCTTCACAAGCTGCTACATATTCAGCCTCCATGGTGGAGTCGGCAATTCAAGATTGCTTTATGCTCCGCCATACAATAGCCCCACCACCTAGGGTGAACACTGATCCAGATGTGGATTTCCTGGAATCAACATCTGTCTGAAAATCAGAGTCTGTGTATCCCTTAGGATCATATCCTCACTGGAATATACTAGCATATAATCTCTCGTTCTCTTAAGATACTTGAGAATGTGTTTCACAGCCACCCAATGATCCAAACCCAGGTTTGACTGAAACCTATTGACTACTCCCACTGCAAAGCAGATGTCCGGTCTCGTGCATAACATGGCATACATGAGACTACCAACTGCTGAGTCGTATGGGATATGTCTCATTTCCTCAATACCCTGAGGTGTCTTAGGAGACTGTTCCTTCGATAAATAAATTCCATACCGATAAGGCAGATTGCCTTTCTTGGAATTCTGCATCCCAAATCGCACAAGGATCTTATCGATGTAGGATGCCTGAGACATAGCTAACAGTCGTTTCTTGTGATCCCAAAGTATCTGGATCCCAAGAACATAACCGGCCTCTCCCAAATCTTTCATTTAGAATTGCTCAGCTAGCCAGGTTTTTACGTGTGATAATATCCTTACATCATTCCCAATGAGTCAAATATCATCAACGTATAAAACAAGAAAAACCACATTCCCGTCAATGACGCGCTTGTATACACAAGGCTCATCAACATTCTGCTCAAAATTATAAGACTTGATCGTTGTGTCAAATCTTATATTCCAAGATCGAGATGCCTGCTTGAGTCCATAAATGGACCTTTGCAGTTTGCAAACTTTTTGCTCTTGACCTTTGGCGATGAACCATTCTGGTTGTATCATATAGATACTTTCATCAAGATTTCCATTCAAGAATGCAGTCTTGACATCCATTTGCCAAATTTCATAGTCAAAATATGCGGCAATGGATAGAAGAGTGCAGATGAATTTAAGCATAGCTACAGGCGAGAAAGTTTCCTCATAGTCAACTCCCTCTTTCTGGGTATAACCCTTGGCCACTAGTCTAGCCTTGAAGGTCTGTACCTTCCCATCTGATCCCCTCTTCCTCTTGTAGATCCACTTGCAACCTATGGGTTTCACCTCATCAGGGTGGTCTACAAGTTCCTAAACCGAGTTGGAGTACATGGACTCCATCTCTAGGTTCATGGCTTTGAGCCATTCCTCTTTGTCAGAATCATCCATTGCACTACTATAGGTCAATGAATCATCTATACCATCGCTGGAGGCGACCACTTGTGCCTCTCCAACCCCTAGGTAGCAATCAGGTTGTCGCACAATCCTCCCACTGCTTCTAGGTGGTAGATCATTCTGACTGAGTAGCATCTGACTATCAGATGTCGAAGGTGCTATATATTTGTCAACTTTCGTTGACAATGGCATGCTGGTCGAACCAGTAAATAACTCCTCGAGTAATATTTTACTACGAGGCTTGAACTCCCTCATGTAGTCCTCCTCTAGAAACGTAGCATTTGTCTATACAAATACTTTGTTGTCATCAGGACTGTAGAAGAATCCACCCCTAGTCTTCTTCGGGTAGCCTACAAATAGGCACACCTGAGAACGTGGTTCCAACTTTGTAGTCTTATTCTTCAGCACATGTGCTGGACACCCCCATATGTGAAAATGTCGTAAACTAGTTTTACGACCATTCCATAACTCTAAGGGAGTCTTAGGAACAGACTTAGATGGAACTACATTAAGGATATACATTGCGGTTTGCAGTGCATATCCCCAGAATGAAATAGGTTGTGAGCTATAACTAAACATAGATCTCATATGTCTAGTAGGGTTCGATTTCTCCTTTTTGCAACACCATTTTGTTGTTGTGTTCCAAGTGTTGAGAGCTGGGATACTATCTCATGCTCAACTAAGAATTCCTCGAAATCTCTGTCAAGGTATTCCCCTCCACGATCTGATCGTAGAGTTTTGATTGTCTTACCTAATTGGTTCTCAATCTCAGCACGATACTCCTTGAACTTTTCAAAGGTATCTGATTTGTGATGCATTAGGTAGACATACCCATATCTTGAATAATCGTCAATGAATGTGACGAAGTATTCATAACCACATCGGGCTTTTACATTCATCGGTCCGTAAAATGTTCGAATGTATTTGTTCTAGTGGTTGACTGGCTCTTATATCTTTTCCAGTAAAAGGTCTCTTGGTCATTTTTCCTTCTAAACAGGATTCACAAACTGGTAAAGTCCCGAGTTTTAACTGGTTTAAGGCTCCGTTCTTTATCAATCTATTTATTCGGTCAAGGTTGATGTGACCAAGTCTAAGATGCCATAGATATGTGTTATTGTGAGAAATCTTTGGCCATTTTGTTTTAGTTTTTTCAACCTTAAACATTTCAGTGTTGAGCAGTGACCTATGTGTTAACGGTCTTAACATATACAAGTTATTTTCTGAGTTTCCTGTGCATATAGTTAATCCATTTCTACCAATAATAACCAAATTTCTATTAAAAGAAACTGAATAACCATCATCCAAAAGTCTAGAAACAGAAATCAGATTCCTGCGAAAACCAGGAATGAATAACACATTGTTCAAATTTAAATAACTATTATTATAAAAATTTAAACTGGAAGCTCCCACTGCTCTTGCTGAAACGGCATCCTCTGTCCCGACCTTCATGGTGTAATCACCTTCAGTAAGGTCCCTCCATGAATCAAGTAGCTGTAAAGAAGAACAAACATGGTTAGTGGCCCCAGAATCAATAATCCAAGCGGATTTATCATCCTCCATTAATAGAGATTCAATAACGAGTAAATCATATTTACATGTTTCCTTTTTCTCCTTTAGCTCAGTAAGGTATTTAGGACAGTTCCTTTTCCAATGCCCATTCTTGTCACAGTGGAAACATTTTCCTTTGGGCTTGGCATCCTTGGAGCCTTTCTTATTCTTCTTTTTCATGGGCTTACCCTTAGCCTTTCCAGTGGCTTTTTTCTTCTTCTTCTGTGCAGATTTAGAAGATTCAGCAATATTTGCCTCTGCATTGGACTTACGAGGATCCACGAGCATAGACTCGTAATGGGTGAGCTCATTAAGCAGTTGGGTCAAAGTAAAAGACAACTTGTTCATAACATAGTTGCTTTTAAACTGCAGGAAACTCTTCGGAAGAGTTTCCATAATCATGGTCATCTGGCTACGCTCGTCAATACGAGCTCCATGGGTTTTAGCAGTGTTGAGATAAGTCATCATCCTTAAGACATGCTCTCGGACTAAAGTTCCATCCTTTATCCTAGCAGTCATCGCTGAGACCATGGCCTCATGGCGTTGACGCTCCGAAAGCTGCCCAAACATGCCCTGCAATGACTCCATCATCTGAGATGCTAGAGCCATAGGTTCATGCTTTGCAGTAAGAACCTCAGACATCCCTGCTAGCAAGTAGCAGCGGGCTTTCTCATTTGTTGCGACCCATTTTTGGTAGGTATCGTGCACAGCTTGGCCAGCATTTCTGACCGGCTCGGGAGGACGTTCCTCCGTCAGGACAAACTTCAGGTCTTCACAGACCAGGATAGCGTTCATGTTACTTTTCCACTTAATATAGTTTTCTCCGGTCAATTTACCGTTTGAGAGTATGGAAATAATTGGAGAAACCATTGCTGAAAATAAAATAAACATGCATTCAACTTTTATTCATCACATATTAAAATCATCAAAGAATTTTGGCATAAAATTAAACATGATGCATGAACCATGAATAATGAATTAGAAACCCAAGAGAATTGCTACGCCACGGAAACCTATCATCCCATAAGTAAGTGTCGTCGTAGGGTAGGTCAAGTACTCGCATGATAGATCGAGACAATCTCAGTCAATTTAATATATACGGGAATAACTCTTATTCCTATATTAAACAACTACCGTTTTATTTGATCAAGGAATTTCATTAACAGTTAATTATTCCTTTGTGAGTGTAACCCGCCATTTCGGGATTCTTTGACTTAAAGAGTGAAGTGCCGCCGTAGGGTAGGTCAGTTCACAAGATACATCTAGAATCCTTATCATTTCGGAACCCAAACCTGATATTGACCCAAAATGGACACCATCCGTAGAGGGACGAAAATAAAGCCGTCTCGAGGTGCCTTTTGAATCTCACGTTTTTGGACTAACAACGGAGATCGTGGGATATACTGTCGTATATCCCTCTCCCACTCACTATTTTAAATATTAAGGTTTCTATCTAAAATATCTAATATTTTATTTTAACTAGTGTGGATAAACTTATGGCAGCTAAATCATAATTGTTATTTACACTAGTTTGTAACAAGTGAGCTAAATCAATTTTAACTATTAAAATTGTGTCACTAATATTAGTCTCTACTAATATATTTACTCTATTAAACTAATTTAATTAGAGTGGTATAAGTGAACTACAATATTTTAACTCTTAAAATGCTAGGCATTTAAGGGTCTAAAATCATGGAATTATAAATGGTCAAAATTCAATTAAACATTTTAATAAATTTTTAGTGCGTTATAAAATCCAATGGTACGTGGAATTGTATCCGGAGTGCAGACCATATATCCGTCGGTTCGGAATCGGCTATGAAATTTATATCCGGGTTTCCATCCTATATACCAATGGAATTTATTATGCACCAATTAAGCCCAATATATTAGAATTCAAGTTTTAGACTATAAATCCAATTAATCTAATTAATGATTTCAATGCATATCATATTCTAACTTAAACATTTTAAATTACATAAAATCATAATTTTATGTTTATAATGATAATGCATCTATGACATGTTATGGCAAGTAAAATGCATTAGTGGGGACCCTAAGCTATATGACATGTTATTCAAACAATTGAAAAATAAACATGCATATAACATAAAAATTATTTTTCATTGACCGGGCTCTTATTTTTTTCTATACTAATCTAATTAGTACAAAAGATTCACCAAGGCATTCTTTAGCCTTCAAATCCCGCTCCAAAGTGGTGTTGGCTCTCTTTGCGACTTCGGTGCTCCAAATTACAAAGAATTGAAACGTTACATTGAAAATCAAAATTACAACAAATATAAACAATGGCCTTATGGCCTTACATCCCAAAACCAAAACCAACTACAAAAATAAGAGCTGAAAAAATTTACGACCAATGCAAAATCCATTCATCACATGAAATAACAAAACCATTCATCACATTAATATCAAAATATGCCCACTCATCTAAACATGCATATCATATCTATAACTCATATAAATATATTAAAAATAGAAACTTTAAATGAAAAAGTGAAGGGTTAAGAGCACTTTTCAACCTCGCTCTTGATGCCAATTGTAGGAAACGCTTTCCCTCGCGCAGCAGAAGCGGTTAGGCCCACGGATCGAACTTGAAAAATTTTTCGACTTTTCCCTTCCTTTGGCCGAATGATACCAGTAGGTAAACTGAAATTTTGCTTCTGTTTTGCACAAGATTTCAGCCCCGGAATGCCCCCGAAACAGTCCCCGAACAACCCCTTGAACTGCAGTGAAACAGCGGACTGTTTTGCACCCGCTACACGCGTGAACTGCACCCAAACCAGTCCACAATTTGCGTGAACTGCTCTAGTCTTTTAGGTCTGATTTTTCACTCAAAAACAATACTAACTCAGCCCTAAAAATCACCCCAAGGTGTTTCCCAAAACCCGAATTAAAATCAAACAAAACCGTGCCCCAAAATAAGCTAGTGTGCGCGCGGCAGTGGGGAAATTTTATCCTCACTGCCGTGACTTGCTGGTGAGAGGGAGAGAAGGTTTTCCAACGCCACAAGATCTTTCGAGCTATGTCTCGTTACTAATGGAGGGTAGTGTGGGCTACGCTCACAAATCAATCCCTAAACATTTTAGAGATCTAATCACACACCGAAATAATTTTCTGGTTCTTCAATAATCATTCTCAACTTTTGAGAGCATGAAGAAGAGAAGGAGGCTAGGGTTTTCTATTGTGTAGATTTTTTAAAAGAAAAATATAATTTTTCTTTTTATACTTAGGGTAATTTGTTTCATAAAACAAATCAACCACTAGTCTCCCACCCCTCCTAATTTTCGGCCAAGGTAAGGAATTTTTGTTTGATTTTGTTTCCAAAATAAACAAATCACATTCCTTACTCAATGAGGAATTCGGCCAAGGCATTGAATTTTGATTTGATTTTGTTTCGCAAACAAACAAATCCTATTCCTTATCGAATGAGGAATTCGGCTAAGGCATAGAATTTTGATTTGATTTTGTTTCTCAAACAAACAAATTCTATTCCTTATCTAACAAGGAATTCGGCCAAGGGTAAGTATTTTAAGTTGATTTTGTTTCCCAAACAAACAAATCTTAGCCTTATTAAATTATATCATATATAATTCAATATTTTATTTTTTAATAATTATCATATAATTATTAATACCCTACATTAACCTTTAATGTATAGTCTCAAGTGTGATGTAATTTATATTATTAATCGTATTAATAATATTTTTTCTTTGTGAGTATATAATTTGACTATCCAATTATATTAACTCCGCTAAAGTATATCGAGCTAGCATGGGGACCAAATGGACCTACGGTTCCGAGCTCCAATAATCTCGAAATATTAATTAAGCTCTTAATTAAATATTCTGAATTATTAACTCCGGGTTATTCCACTAAAAATCCGAAGTTACACTCTCGTTGCCGTAGATGAAATATTAAGCTGAACCAAGTCGGTGTCCATCGATATAGTCATTGCATACGAACTGATCCTTCACGAGTATCTCGTAATTAGAGACGGATCATAATGTCCGTTATACCCCTCTAATTATTTTTACCTTAAGTACCATTGATTCTCTAATGAACGATTTATTCATAACTATTATGAATATTAATCTTTCTATTCGTTATAGAAAGACTTGAGCGCTCAAATCGTTCAAGTACCGAATCAATCCTTAAGAAAGATACTCATCTACTTCTCGTAAGAATGAGTGAACTCCATGTCTATGTAAAACATTCCCAGCTACAAAACAAACTGTGCCCCCAAAGTACGTAGCTATTGGTTGGGATTGCTACACCAACCTACCTTTGTAAATCAAAGGACACAGCCTCCCATGCAGGAGTTCGTAGTACACTCAGGAATAAGATCAATCCATATATGACCATCAAGTAGATTGAAATGACTTTTTTTGCTTAACGGATATTATAAGAATGTCATTTCTGGGTCCAGTCCTATATGATCGCATCATACAAGGTGCCTCCATTCTCATGTCTCTACATGGATGATCCGGATTAAGATCGCCATATAAATATAGAATGGACCGCAGCTATAGATAAATCACAAATAAAGTACCCGATTTGTTTGCTCTCTATGGACTATTTAAGATTACTAACTTCAGACTCAAATCCTCTGGTGTATGATACTCATACACTATGTCTGAAGGTATATAAGTAATCTACGGTATTTACGAAGATATATAATATCCGAAAGATAAACAAATAATTTGATAAATGAATAATGCATCATTTTATTTCAAAACACATGAAACTGTTTACATCACATGTAGCTCTAGGGCATACATCCCAACACATTATGATGTTGGCATCCTCCGGTACCATTATCTTACTCAAAGCTTCCACCATAGTGCGTCTGTGCTCCTGAGATGCACACAATAACTCCCAAATGCTCACATTTGCCCGCGTCTTCTTCAACTGACACAACACTACATCTCCCTCAGTATTACCCGCATTCTATGCCACTTCTCTGCCTTCTGCCAACACTTCCTTACCTTTCTCCGCTACATCACCATAAAAAAGCATGCTGCTTGTCATCCTCTTCACCTTCTTTTCATCACTACTTGAGAAGTTCTCCCAGAAATTCTTCCTCTGTTCCGTCTCATCTTCACTACTGCTATCCCAAATCCCAGACAAAAGGCTTGGTGGTCAAAGATTTAGAGGATAAGGCTTTCGAGTAGGCCGGAGCTAATCATGTAGGTGGGTGGTGGAACAGAGTGATATTTGGGTAGGGGGTTTCTATGTGTGTTGGGTTGTTCTTTTTCTGAGTCGGGTATTTTGTGGGAGTCGATGAGGTCTTGGATTTCATGCCTGAGGCGAGCGCAGTTATCGGTCTCGTGGCCTTTTTGCTGGTGGTAATGGCAATATAGGTTCATATTGAGGTGTGGTAGTGGAGAGTTGGGAAGTGGTCTAGCTTCTAAGGGTTTTTATGAGTCTCTATCTCTTCAACTTCTCAAGCACCTTAAACAAAGGTTTGCCCAGGTTAGAAAATCGAATGTTCCTGATGACGGTAACTTCGACAGAAACAGGCTTGGTTCCCGACGGCCCCCCAACGGTCCTCCTATTCAGACTGTAAAACTTCCTATTCTTAACTTCTTCCTCCTCAATATCCATAATAGTCTCACTCAACTGTCGAAAATCGTTAATCATAGAGGTCATCCTCCTCAACTTACCGTAAATAGATGGTTTAATACCCTTGATGATCATCTGGATCTGCTCTTTCTTCGAGGGCTGAGTCTGCATCTTCAAAAACTGGCTCCTCCAGTGATCCACATAATCCTTGAAGCTCTCTTCCGGCTTCTACTTGGTATTCTCCAAGTCGCGCGACAAGTCGATTTCCAAATCTGTGACATACTTATTCAGAAAGGCCAATGCCCTTCAATCATCATTGACCTATCTCTCCAGGCTGTGATACCACACCGCGGGTGCCCGCTCGAGTGACATCCCGAACATCTTCTGAACCTGAAGCTTCGACAGACCCACTGAACTCATCACAGAAACATACTGTTGAAGATGGACCCTTGGATCCTCATTCCTGTTGAACTTGGCTATGTCGGGCATCTTGAACTGGGAAGGCAGCTGCTTCTTGAAAGTCATTGCCTCTTAGTATAGTAAATCCACATGCTTACCCCTCATCTTGAGGGTAACTGACTCTATTTGATCCATGAGCCTTTACAATTCTGCCTGGGACCCAGCCACCCTTCCCGTGGCATACTCAGTCATGTCATCATAAAAAATAGGGATCCCATCACTCATCATGTCGGAGGCTCTTCGCGCCTGACATTATCATAGCTTCTTAGCCCTCCTACACGGGGCACTGTCATATTGGCAACAGCGGCAACCAAAACTTGCAGCTGCTCGGTAATCTTAGTGAGATTAGTCTCTAGCTGATCCATACGAGAACCCTCATTATCTGACTCACTCATGTTTGCTAACTGTCTTTTGAAAAGTCTTCATTCCTCTCTAACCCAGTGGAAATCTATGGCGGCTTTAAAACTACAAGTGAGCATGGTACATGTATGCGTACGATGCATGAAATATATAAAATGCATGAGGTGATCAAAAAAAATATATCCTTCTGACCTTATTTCTCCCACACTCGTGGTAAGCCTATTTTTGGTTCTAGATATGGCTTACTCTATGCACCAATGCAAGGTACACAAAATCGCTCTCTCCTATGCTATGGGGTGAACCTTGGTCACTTCTGTCTTTTTCCATCGGTAAAAGACAAAGACCGACCATTTACAACATGGACTAATCCTATTATGGGATAATGACATTGTCTAGAAACGATGAATTAGGCTTTCGGCAACCGTGGTCATGGGGATGAACTTAGAAGTGGCCAAAAGCATACAAATATGTCGTAACAATGCGTATCATTTCTGGATGAAAGCTAGTGCGGATATTGAACACATGCTTCTAGCATATTTAGATCATGTTTGGACTTTCTAAACCCATCAAGGTTTTCATACAAGTTGGCCTATTATCATTTCAAAGCGTTCAATCATATTATTGCGAGGTGTAAACTTGTCTCAGTTGAAAAAGGCCCAATAGGTTTACACTCTTGCAATAACGTGGCTAAATAAATTCAAATGATATGAGGCCCAAACATAAAGTGGCCCATCAGTATTTTAGAAGCTTTTGGCTCAATCGTCATAAGACACAAACTCGTCCCAGTTTAAATGGTCTAACAAGTTCACATCTCATGACAAAAAGTCCAAATGAATCCAAATGATGATGGTCCCAAACACAAGCATAAAGGGTGGCTTCTATAGGCCATATAACTATGGTTCTCATGCAGTTCTATGGGAGTATTGATAAAGGCTCCCACCGGTGAAGGGTTGCCCACAACTAGGTCTCCCCACTCAAGGGATCGAACGACCAAGTGAGCGCACCTTTTTTATACCCTAAGGTACGTGCCGACGAGTGATGATGCCATATAATGATCTGCCGCTTCGAGCGAAAATGACTTCATAATACATGATTCCATCAAGGTAAATATGGGTATGCAAAATATATGAGACAAGGTCAACTAAAGCAAAAATCACAAACATTACAAAACATTATTTTGGGGCCGATTCTTTATCCCTAATGGAGTCGCCAGACTATAGACATGGTACAGAGGTGGGCAATGCTGTCCGAGCTCGTGATCGATCGGGAGTATGGAGTAGCCCGCGGGGGATTAAATCGGAAAATAAAGGAGTCGCCACCCAGTGTTAACTGGGAAATGATTTAAGGCCGCACTCACCCCTCCCAAAGGAATATCTCAAACCGTTGGGTTCGGAATGGTCCCTTACTTATGCCAATTGTAATAAAAGGATTTATGCAATAGTATAACCAAGTCTTATGCAACATATGCAAGATAATTTAATCAACACACAAGTTTTCACACCCATAAACGTAAATAAAAAAATACATAATTCCATAGACATTAAACAAAGAAGTGCGAAAATATAAATAAATAATAACGGTAAAAAACGTCAATAATAAATCGAGATGATTAAGTATGTAATGCAAAAGAAATGACCAAAGAATCAAATATGCATGAAATATGAAGAAGAGAAGTTGATCCACTGCATGTACGTTCGTATAGCGTTTGGAAACTCGTTTGAACGGGACAATACCTGATGTCTGGTAAAACAGAATGCATGCGCATTCAAGTAGTGTTTGTAAACGCGTTCGAACGGACTGAGGCAGAATACATACGTTCGTGTAGCATTCGTAAACGCGTTCGAATGAGATTACCAAAGTGGTATCCAAATATCACAAACACATGCGTGGATATTTCTCAAGCAGTATGTGGAATTGTATCCCAAGAACAGACCGCACTACCGTCCATTCAGATTCTGGTATGGAATTTACGTCTGGGTTTCCATCTGATATACCACAAGAGATAGAAGCACTAAAACATAAGCATGAGGGCACTTCCGGGAAGCAATTTAAAAGGTAAGACCTGAGGGCACCCTTTGTTATATTTTATTTTGTCATCCCGGACACGGCATGCTTGGTTGGACGTGGAATACGTCCAACCAGGTATGCGAAGTCCTATATTAAAAACAGCCAAACTGTTGGCCACATCTCTCTTTGATATTCTGTCATTTATTTTATCCCGCATTTATCTTTATTTTAATATTTTACATTTATTTTGTTATTGCTATTATTATTTCACATTTAATTTATATTTATCATTGTTTTATCATTCTGCATTTATTTTCAGTCATTTATCTTTCTTTTATTATTTCACATTTCACTAGTTTATTATTTATCTTTTCAGTTTTTTTTTTTGATCACTCGCATGCATCATTATGTTTTACGCATAGTTTCATTTGTGTTGAGTTGATGATTGCATGCTATCTCTTACGGTATATCGGATGGAAACCCAGACGTAAATTTTGTAGTCGAATCGGAATAGACGGCAGTGCGGTCTGTACTTTGTATACAACTCCATGTACCACTTGAGAAACTTTCAAGCACATGTTACATTTTGTATTTAATTTTATGTTTATTGTTCCGTTATTAATTTTCTATATATTGTTTCTTTGTTTATGCATTGTTAATATTGATGAGCATGGCCTAATCATGAGAGGGTAAAGGTCCTCTATTCGAGGGAAATACCTAAAGGTTACCTTTACCATGATGTTTTACCGTGCCGAACGAAGTATATTTGATTGAATGTGAGATACATTCAATCGGGCATACGAGGTCTCATAATATTTATTTGTTTATTCATGCATTGATAATCTTGATGCGCATGGGCTAATCAGGTAGGGTAATGGTCCTCTATTCAAGGAAAATGCGTAAAGGCTACCTTTACCACGATGTTTTGCCGCGCCGGACGAAGTACATTTGATTGAATGTGAGATACGTTCAATCGGTCATACGAGGTCCCATATTATTTATGTGTTTATTCATGCATTGATAATCTTGATGCACATGGGCTAATCATGTAGGGTAAGGGTCCTCTATTCGAAGGAAATACATAAAGTCTACCTTTAATACGATGTTTTACCACGTCGGATAAAGTACGTTTGATTGAGCGTGAGATACGTTCAATCAGGTATACGAAGTCCCATATAGATATCGGATGTGGTCGCATCTCTTTCATCATTATTTTATTTACCATTTGCACATCATTACTTTGTTTATTCATGCATTGCTATTTGATATGCATGGGCTAATCATGTGGGTCAAAGGTCCTCTATTCGAGAGAAATGCCTAAAGGCTACCTTTACCACAGTTCGTCGCGCCCTTCTTCTATTGACTTCGTTATTCATCTTTGTTTTGGTTGTTGTTTTGCATTTTTCATTTTTGCATTCATGCCATGTTTATGTTTGATTGTTTGTTATCTTTTGCGGTATATCGTATGGAAACCCAGACATAAATTTCGTAGTCGAATCTGAATGGACGGTAGTGCGGTCTGAACTTGGGATATAATTCCACATATCGCTTGAGAAACATTCAAGCATGTGTTTGTGTCATTTCAGATACCATTTTGGTAATCTCATTCGAACGCATTTCCGAACACTACACGAACGTATACATTCTGCCTCAGTCCGTTCGAACGTGTTTCCGAATACTGGACGAATGCACATATAGTGAACATATTTCTTTTCATCACATTTCATGCATGTTTGCTTCTTTGTTCATTTCTTTTGCATTACATACTTAATCATCTCGCTTTATTATTGACGCTTTTTACCGTTATTATTTATTTATATTTTCACACTTCTTCGTTTAATATGTCTATGAAATTATGCTTTTTTATTTATGTTTATGGGTGTGAAAACTTGTGTGTTGATTAAATTATCTTTAATATGTTGCATAATACTTGGTTATACTATTGCATAAATCCTTTCATTACTATTGGCATAAATAAGGAACCATTCCGAACCTAACGGTTTGAGGTCTTCCCTTGCGAGGGGTGAGTGCGGCCTTAAATCATTTCCCAATTCACACTGGGTGGTGACTCATTTATTCTCCAGTTTAGTCCCCTACCGGCTACTCCATACTCCCGACCGGGCCGCGAGCCCGGACAGCGTAGCCTACCTCTGCACCATGTCTACAATCTCATTCTCTTATGATCAGACCTTGTTATGTTTGTTGGTATGAGGTTGAAGTTTCTCTCCAATGGCCTTATTTGGGTAGCACAAGAAGAAATCGTTCCCTTTTGGCGAGGTTTGTTATTGGCTCGGGACTGGGTTACATCTCGTCGAGGCCCTATTATTGTGTATTGGCACAATGAGGGTTCATTCATTTGCGGCCAAGTGAATTAGAAGGCTTGTGGTTGAAATCTTACCCAGGGCCTCTCTCTGTTAGATCAGCCCGGGGTTGGATTACGTCCCGCTGAGGCCGAATTATTGTGTTAATGGTCCGAGGAGTGAATTTTTCCTCGTGGCTTGTTTACTAATTTACAGGACTTTGCAGAACATTACCCCTGAAATTTTGGATTAGAAAGCATGAGGTTAGAGTTTCTGTTGGACAATTATGACCCATAACGTCACTATTTGTAAAAGACATTGTGGTTTTTGTACAAATTAACTATGTGACAATAGAAATTATATTTTATCATTTCTTAATTAGATTACTTTAATTTATGAATGATAAAAGTCCTTATGATTAGTTCCGGATTATAAGATATGAGACGTTATAAATCCACAAAAGGTTTAATCATTAAATATCCATAGTCGTAGTATTATCGAGACTGGATATCGATAATGTAGAATAGACTAGTATTGCACTTGTGCGTGTTATAGAAGCGTAACAACATAGTTCTCATATATTTAAGTATTGGATACTTATGCAAGTGTGATAAGAGGTTGTGTTTACCGATGGTATGGAAACAGCTTCGCTCTGGATAGACCCATCGTAATACCATTGGTAGTATGACTATGTTTCGACACGAAGTAGAAAAGCAGACCGTCAAAAGTATTAAGACATTACGGTCGGACTATGGAGGCGAATACTTAAGCAATGAGTTTCTTGAGTACTTGAAATAATATGGTATTCTTTCACAGTGGACTCCTCCCGGAACACCGCAATTAAACGGTGTGTCCGAACGGAGAAACCAAACTTTGTTAGACATGGTAAGGTCTATGATGAGTCACACAGAGCTACCTATTTCCTTTTGAGGATATGAATTGAACAGTGCAATACTTATTTTGAATAAGGTTCCATCAAAGTCTGTTCAACAGACTCCGTATGAGAGGAAAGAATACAGGTTTCTCATTCCTGAAGATTTGGGGATGCTGGGCATACGTAAAACGTTTGGAGGGTACCAAACTTGAACCCAAATCGGATAAATACCTATTTGTAGGATATCATAGAGAAACCAAAGGATATTACTTCTATCACCCACAAGAGAACAAAGTATTTGTTCCTCTACATGCGGTTTTCCTTGAGAATGAATTCCTAAATGTAGTGGTAAGTGGGAGGAAAGTAGAACTCAATGAAAATTGGAGTGATACTGTTCCTGGCAAAGAATCCTTAACGAAACATGAACAGTCCATCAGGGATGAAATTGTATCACCATCTTCGAATACATAAGAATCGCGTAGGTCGGAGAGAGTTAGAAAAAAACCTGGAGGTATGGGTTTCTGATCTCACATCATGTGGATATCAATCTTATTGAGGATAACGAGCCGGCCACGTATGAGGAAGCGATACAGGATATCGATTCCGCTTTATGGCAAGAAGCCATGAAGTCATAAATGGATTCCATGTATACCAACCAAGTTTGGACATTGGTTGATGCACCAGAAAGCGTAAAGCCTATTGGTTGCAAATGGATCTTCAAGAAAAATACCGACATGGATGACAACGTACAAATGTATAAAGTTAGGCTTATAGCGAAAGGGTATCGTCAACGACATGGAGTCGATTACGACGAAACGTTTTCACCTGTTGCGATGATTAAATCCATTAGGATAATGCTTGCTATTGCTGCATATTTCGATTACGAGATATAGCAGATGGACGTCAAAATCGCTTTCCTTAACGGAAACCTTTTGGAGGATGTTTATATGCAACAGCCTGACAGTTTTGTCGTACCAAGACTTGCAAATAAGGTTTGTAAGTTAAATCGATCCACTTACGGATTAAAGCAAGCATCGCGTTCTTGGAACCAACGTTTTGATGAGATCATAAAAGAATATGATTTCGTTCAAAACGAGGATGATCCTTGTGTATATAAGAAAGTTAGTGGGAGCGCACTGACATTCATTGTCCTTTACGTTGATGATGTATTGCTTATTGGCAATGACATTCCCATGTTACAATCGGTGCAAGCTTGGCTTTCATTAAAATTCTCCATGAAAGATCTGGGAGAAACAGCCTTTATTCTAGGAATAGCCTTTATTCTAGGAATAAAGATCTACCGGGATAGATCACAGAGCACGTACATTGACAAAGTGTTGAAGAGATTCAACATGGATCAGTTCAAGAGTAGACTGTTGCCAGTGTCATATGGCATCACTATATCTAAGGACATGTGTCCTAAAACTCAAAATGAGAGAGACAACATCAGTCGGATCCTGTTCACCTCGGCAGTCGGATCGTTCATGCATACCATGATATGTACGCGACCTGATGGCTCTTATGCTTTGAGCATGTGTAGTCGCTATCAGGCCGATCCAGATGAAGGTCACTGGATGGCGGTTAAAAATATCCTTAAGTATCTTAGACGAACTAAGGATGCTTTCTTAATTTATGAAGATGGAGAACTTGAGGTAACTGGGTATACCGATGCAAGTTTCCAAACCGATAAAGACGACTGTAAGTCGCAATCCGGGTACATATTTTATTTGAACAACAGAATAGTAAGCTGGAAATATTCCAAGTAAGAGACTGTTGCAGATTCAACAATAGAAGCGGAATATATTGCTGCAGCTGAAGCAGCAAAAGGTGCAGTTTGGATCCGTAAATTCCTAATTTGATTAGGAGTAGTTCTGTTAGCAGCTGAGCCCGTTCCATTGTATTGTGACAATAACGGGGCTATAGCGCAGGCTAAGGAACCGCGATCTCATCAACGATCCAAGCATGTTCTTCGACGTTTCCATCCGATTCGTGAGATCATACATCATGGCGTTGTGAAGATCAAGAAGGTCGTATCAGAGGACAACACTGTAAATCCACTGACGAAAGCTATTCCTCAGTAAATGTGTGAGCGACATGTAAATAGTTCGGTGTTAGATGCTTGAGTGACTGACTATAAGCCAAGTGGGAGATTATTGGACAATTATGACCTATAGCGTCACTATTTGTAAAAGACATTGTGGTTTTTGTACAAATTAACTATGTGACAATGGAAATTGCATTTTATCATTTCGTAATTAGATTACTTTAATTTATGAATGATAAAAGTCCTTATGATTAGTTCCGGATTAGAAGATATGAGACGATATAAATCCACAAAGGTTTAATCATTAAATATCCCTAGTCGTAGTATTATCAAGACTGGACATCGATAATGCAGAATAGACTAGTATTGCACTTGTGCATGTTATGGAAGTGTTACAGCATAGTTCTCATATATTTAAGTATTGGATACTTATGCAAGTGTGATAGGAGGTTGTGTTTACCAATGGTACGGAAACAGCTTCGCTCTGTATAGACCCTTCGGATTCCCATTGGTAGTATGACTATGTGTCTATGGGAATCCGAATCAGGGTATGTGTATTTGGTCTTAACCTGAGACTTACATCGCTAGTACTTACGACAATCAAATACGCTATGGTTTTGGTCCTCTAGGACTTTAACAGGTTCTGTGTATGTCTCTTCTGGGTTTATTGAGAATCATAGTGTATTGGATGTGATGTCAAGACGGAAGTATCACTTCAGTCATATGGAGATGATGATCACACAGGGATACATAATTGATACTCTAATGTGTTGCAACCATCGGGATAATGTGACAAGGTCATGATTATCCGAATTAAAGAGACTAGTTGCTTGTGATCCGATAAATGCTTCGTACGGGGCAGACACTATTCCAGCCTCAGCCCTTGCATGTGACATTCAATACTGGATCGTAATACGCGATACTACTTATACTACACCTGACATAGATTATATATTCCTTTAAGAATATTTCTGGAGAATTGGGTAGGCACGGTGCTTTGCTAGAAGCCAACCATGTCTCATAAATCGGTAAAAATATGGTACGAGGTACGCACGTGTTCAGATAGTCCGACGATCGAATTTACTGCCAACATATCTAGGGATCTCATGGGTTACTTCCCGAAGATTCACCGATGACGTATGATTCGAACATATTATTCTAGGATTAATTGCGGAGAGATTTTATCTGGGATAAAATTCTATTTGAAGAGATAGAACGATTATTTCGGAATTAATCGATAAAATAATATATTTGATATATTAATGAAATTAGATTTTATAACGGAATTAAAATTATATTTTAATTCGGGCGAAGAATTAATTTAGAATTAATTCGCGAACGACGTGAATAGTAATTTTGATAGGCATAATTATTTAATTAAATTTGATTTAATTACGTCGCAATGGAAAATTCATTAATTCGGAATTAGCGAATCCGAGCCCGGGATGTGTTGCGGGCCCACTCGGATTTTGAATCAAGTGGGGCCCATATGTCACATCACTTGTCACTTTATTCACTTTTAGGTGATGGAAGTTAGTGAAGACTTTTGTGTTTACTTGTAAAACACACAAGTTGAAAGGTGATGGGAATATTATCAAACATTTGGTATATCTTTTATTTTAGTTTTTGAAATTAAAATACAAGACTTCACTTCATCTCTCTTCTCCTCTCATTCTCTCCCTCTCACGGCAATTGAAGAATTTTTATTTCCAAAATTTTTCCTTTCTTAACCGAGAGTTACAAGGTAGAAACTTGGTGATTTTGTTGCAAAATCTCCATTGCTAGCACATCAAAGAATCATATAAGGTGATAGGGAAACCATTCCCAAGAGCTTGAAATCTCAAATCTCAAAGCTTTGAGCTTGAATTCAACATTCAAAGAGGAGCTTGGAGGAACTTCTCAAGGTAAATTTTTGTTCTACACACATCCTACAACCGATCAAAGTGAGTATAATTCCACTATACTTCTTTATTTATTAACATGTTTTATGCTTGGATTGATCTTGGGATGTCCTTAGAAACCCAACAGTTTCTCCCTTGTGGCCCTGCAGAGAATAGAAGAGATGATGAAGTCAGTCTCAGATTTTTTGCTAAGGGCCAACTAGTGCTGACTCAAGTCAGATCGACGATGGAATGACAGCCTTAAGGCATCAGAGTGGGAGAGTAGCCTCAGAGCATTGTCGTAGTGTTTGGGATTGAGAAAAAAATGATGGATATGGTAACCAAGCCATGAGCCAGTTCAGGTCTATGGGCCCGCAGTTGATTTTCAGAAAGGCTGTGAAGCTTGGATTTTGGTGGATTTGGTGGGAATTTAGGAAAGACCATTATGCATTCATATCTTCCGAGGGACGATTTAGAAACCCTAAGAGAATTTTTCAGTTGGCGGAGAAAGAAAGGCAATTGTTATAAAAAGGGAATTTTTGGCAATATGTGCAACAACTTGACCCTACGAGTATAGCTGTGGGAGTATTTGCAAGAAGACACAATCTGAGAACATTGGGTCGGTCTGTACCACCATATTTTATAAAGTTTCAGGCATTAATATGAGGTTTCATTTTCAAAAATATGATAGTGGGAGAGTTTTAAGGGTAGATGACATTAATGGCTTCCAAATTGAGGTTTCATTTTCATCAGTAGTTACGTGTCCATGGTATTTTTATTCCCTATTTCGCGGCTTCAAATTCCATTTCTATTTCTTGGTAGTTGCCAATTCATTTTTGCAATTCTAGGTGTTCTGCAAGGCTTATAGGCAGGTTGATGCTTCTGTTCATTCAAGTATGCGACATCTTTTTGGAACCTGGAAAGGAGTTTTTCCTCCTGTGACCCTGCATATGATTGAGAAAGAACTTGGCTTCACTCCATTGGTGAATGGTTCATCTTCAGGAGTTACAACACCCAGGCCTGATTCACAGTCACAGCAGCCACCGCTTAGTATTCATGTAAATCCCAAGTATCTGGAAAGGCAGTGTCTTCATCAGACAAGTAGGGTATGTGGAGATGAAAAATCAATTCTTTTGCATATGGGGTCATGTACTGTGTTTATTTACAGGGTTGACATGTCATGACTACTCGTCAGTTTTTTTTAGTTTTTTTTAATTTTAAAGTGTTGTTTTCATCCCTTAGTTCAGGTGGATCTCTTATTGGGAGATTCTGAGGTAGCGGTTAACGTGTTGATTATTGAGTGTGTACGAAACACATAAAAAGTGGATTTCGTAACTGCTGGATACTATTATCTCTTAGTTGGATATGCTTGTTGTAGATAGATGTTTATAGTCCTTCCCAGGAATCCTTTTGTAAATTAATCACCATGATGATGCAGATGAGTTTACAATTTTATCTTTTTCTTCTTTCACTTCTGTTTTATTTTGTTCTCAGTATTTAATATTGATTTGTATTATTATATTTGACTGACATTTTTTTTTACCAAAGGCAAAAGGATTGATTGATGACATGATTGGGGCCATGGCCAGCTCAACTATTGATGCTTAGAGGCCTGATAGAGCAACCAGTATGAGTGCCAGCAGGCCCTGGGTTGATCCTCCTGTCAAAATGCAGGTGACTTTAGCACTTGACATTCCTAATTTTTTGATTTCCCCCTTTCCTTTTTCAAAATGCTATCATTTGCATCTTCATGGATCATGGTCCCATAATATGGTTAACTTGTCAGAGTGGTCAGCATTCTCACAGGGATGCACTAAGTGAGCCTATTCATGAGAAGAATATTGGTCCTTACGGTGACTATGATTATACTTCCAATCTTTCTCGAAATTCTGGTGTGGGAACTGGAAGAACCACTGGAAGGGTTAGGGATCAAGGACACGAGAAACCTTGGTACGGAAGTGGTAGCAATAGTACAGAGACAATATCTGGATGGTCCTGAAAATTTGGTAATCTTAATTGACTAGGATTTTGGAAAAAATTTGTTAGATTTTTGAACTTAAGAAACTCTCTCTCTTTTTCTTTTTTGTTTTTTTTTGTTTTTATAAGAATAATAATTCCAATTAACATATTGGAGGTGGATGATAGAATTTGACTTGCTTTTCTGTGAATGATTTCTTCCAGTGCCTTGTATGGTCTCTAGAACTTGGTTGTCAAATGTGCATGTAGTTTTCCTTTTCTTTTCCTTCCCCCGTTTTTCTTCAAGTTAGACACCTCCCTGACATAAACCTAATCCTGAAAGTTATAGATTCTTGTGTTTTGTTTGGTCACTGATGTATTCACCACGTCGTGCGTAACAATTGATATAATGCCATCATTGAATTTCATAGGCATTTTAATGACTCCATTTTTCAAAGAATTTGTGTGTCATGAATTGTTCAGTGTTATGTGTCAACATGTTGGTAAGATATCTACATTGGATGCCATTTCAATCGCTTTTTGATCTAGGCCTAGTGTTTTATTTAGTTTGGTTTAGGGAGAGAATTATATAGGTGTCCTCTCAAGTGTGCTATTTCTTTGCATATTCCCTGCAGTGATGCCATGCTCTGGACCATTCACTACACAAGTTATGACTGATTTTTCTTGCTTGCTGAGCTACATCATCCCCTGCAGGAATTGGACAATCACCTCCAAAAACTGCAAGGTGTACATGATGTCAGCTCAAGTTTTGATAGAGAAACTTCCTCTGATTCACTTTCCGCTGATCAGAAAGACCGAGCTGCTTATAGACACATGATGTCATCACCCTGGCAATTGGAGGAGAAAAAGGATGGGCTGATTTTTTCAGGTCATTCAGAAGGCTCCTCTACCACTCTTGGTGAGTTTCCCGCAAGTTCAGGTTCTTCTCTGGTCAGGAAGAGAGGTCATCCACCAGCAGGTCATCCCATATTGGGACCTCAGGTTTTGGGACTTTGGCAAGTTCCACATCAGAGTCTGCTGGAACCTTAGGACCGCAAGGTTTGAGTCTGCACGAGTTGGGTCACCATCTGGGCGCTCACCCATGCACCAGCTTTCTCCATCACCTTCAGTTCCAGCACACCATCCCCGTCAAAAATTGGAAAGTTTAGCTGAGGACCATCCACATGCTCAGCCTCTATCCCGACCTGATTTGAAAACATCTTCATTCACTGGACTTTCAAGCACTGTGCCTCATGGCATCTCTACTAAGGACTCGCTGTCTTTTCTGCAGTCTAATAGTCAGCTTCGTAATTTGCAAAAAAATCATCCCCAAGACTTGAAGGGTTCATCTCCTGCAATGGCTTCTTTTCAGCTAAACCGCCACCATCCTTTGCAGCTGCTACAATTGGACTGCAAGCAGCCTGAAACTTCTGGCCAGTCTCAGAAGTCTCGTCTCCCAAAAGTTTCTAATATTGGGTCACCCTCTTCTAGAGAAGCTGTATCTGACTGTTCGAATCCTCATGAGCTGAGGCTTTAGGACAATTGGCTACGAGTAACTTGTTGGCTGCTGTCTTGAAGAGTGGTATTCTTAATAGTTCAATCACTGATGGCCTGGCTAATACGACTTTACATGAAGTGGGGCAAATGCCATCACTGTCAGATATTCAGCCTCCTCTACCCAGCGGGCCTCTCCCTTCCCTGCTAACATTTTCAGGTGCCAGGGTTGTGTCAGGATCTTTATCAAGTCCTGCCTCCCATGAAGAGCCGTCGGCTACAACAAATAGTTCTCGGAGAAAGTCAGAACATCCCCTTTGCCACCTGGTCCACCACCTTCATCTCTAGCTAACAGCACGTCACCAAAAACTTCCAGTGTTGAAAGTAAGACTTCTAACCCAATTTCAAACCTATTGAGCTCCTTAGTAGCAAATGGTCTCATATCTGCATCAAATAATGAGTCATCATCTCTCACCGCACCCCATATACCCAGATGGATGCGGAACAAGAGCCAGGCATTTCTTCTAGTAGTCCTGCACCGGTTTCTTCTGTTCCAAATTCGTCAACCATTCTGACATCATCCACTGTGGATGAGGTATCCTTTCCAGAACCTTCCGCTGAAAGTTCTCTCACTTTATCTGAATCCACAACAATAGAAATAGAGAATCTCATAGGATTGAAATTCAAGCCAGATGTAATCCGAGAATTCAATCAATCTGTGATTAATAGACTGTTTGATGACTTTCCACATATGTGCAGCATATGTGGCCTTTGACTTAAACTCCGAAAACGGCTTGATAGACATTTGGAATGGCATGTTTTAAAAAGGCCTGGGCTGGATGGTGTAGATAAGGTATCAAGGAGATGGTACACAAACTCAGATGACTGGGCTGCTGGAAAGGAATAATCTTCCACTGGGACTTGAGTCCATCAGCTCCATAAAAGATTCTGGAAAGACGATAGACGAGTGTGAGATGATGATTCCTGCAGATGATAATCAATGTATGTGGTGAGTTATTTGAAGACTATTAGTCAGGCGAGGGGTGAATGGATGTTTAAAGGAGCAGTATACATGACGATAATATCATGGGATGTCGAGGTAGGAATTACAAATGAGAATTGTTCCAAGTGTCCAGTTGTACATGCAAATTGTATATCAGAGAACACTGTACATGACTTGAGAGTGATCAGTAAGGTCCTGAATTTTATGAATGACCTTCAATTTGTCTTATGCATGCACATGTTTAATGATATAAAACTTTACAAATTTCGCATTTTTTTTCACTCTTTCCCTTGATGGTACATTTAACTTCTTGGTAGGAAAAGGATGCATAATGTATCAAGGTGAAAGAGATCGCACAGGTGCCTTGCCAGAAGCTTCAGGATTACTTAGCTTAGCTTAGCTTAAATGTGCATGGTCCTTTCAAGCTAATTTCGTTATCCCCCAGATGATGCTGAAGCCTGACAGCATCTATTAGTTTTTCCTTTATTTTTTTTCTACTTTTTTTCCCTTCTTTTTTCTTTTCTGAATTTATAGTCTGATGAAAATACGTATCAATGCAAAATAGTTTGTGCCTCTGTTGGATTTCAGAGTTCATGCGCAGCAGAAATCGTGTTTTGGTGACAGGAAAATTATTTTCACATGAACAATAAAATCCGGATCCGGATCCGTATTCTCTAGTATATTAATAATAAACAAATATTAAGAACTTAGGTTAGTAATATACCTTTAGATCTGGATCTCTTTGAATTACGATTCTTCGAACCACGATCTTCCTCGACTTATCTCCTCACCTCAAACAGCACGTGTGGGCGTAAAAATAAATGCGAAGAACACTCTAATTTTTGGGGAATGATTCGTGTACTCAACTCATGAGACGAATCCTGTAGGGTTATTTTGTTTTTGGTTTTCTTAAAACCAAACTTAAAAAAAAAATTCAAAAGGAAAAACTATTTCCTCTTTTTCAATTTTTTTCTCCCCCACGTCACTTTTTGTTGTTGTTGTTTATGCAAAATCAATAACCCAAAAACTTTCAATTTTGTGTATATAGCTCACGTTTTTTTTTTTTTTTTTTTTTTTTTTTTTTATATTGTATTTGATTTCTATTGGATCAACTCTTTTGATCAAAATAGAATTCTTATCCATGGATGAATTTAGGATCAATACAAATTCATTAAGGATATTATTAATTTTAATTTTCAAAAAATCAAAATAAAATCCTTTAATATTTATCTCATAATTTATCAAAGATAATTCATTAAAACAATTTTCAAAAATTTCAACTTTTGAAATATTATCTCATTCAATTAAAATTTAATTAATCAAATTAATTAAATATTAATTTTCATAAATTAATAAATAGATACATTATCTATTAATAATATATTAAGACAACATTTGTCATAATTTCCAAACAAGAGCTATATGGAATAATTAGAGTGTAAAATAATTCATAATTATTTTAAATAATTCTCAACTATTTTTCTTCGCAATTATAATCGTTCGAACAGTGATAGAAGACGACGAGGGGACCGGTGGACCTATAATTCTAAGCTCCAATAATTCCGTCGATTAATTATAAACTCTTTTATTAATCAAACGAAATTATTAATTCTGGAGTAACTCCACTAAATACCCAGAATTGCACTCTCGGAATTATAGAATTAATTACTCAAAGTATTCGTCCATTGATATAGTCATTACCTATGCAATGATCCTCCATAATAGATTCGTAAAGGAGCTAGGTACAAAATATCCGTTAACCTCTCCAATTACATCTTTATCCTTGACTTCCATTAGTTCTCAAGTGAACAATTAATTCATAACTTTTATGAATTTGCGCGCTAATCGTTCAGGTCCTGAACTAACAAACAAGGGAATCTTATGAAACAGATTTCATTATATCAGGTTAGCATTCCCAGCTATTCATTCAACTCATTCCCAAAATACAAGGTTTACGAAATGTAATAAATACAAAACCATACCGAGTAAGCTAAAGAATGGATTAATATGATATAGGAGTCTGCTAAATATAATGATTTAAGATCATCACATATATGACCATCATTATGATAAAATTGACGTTCCATATTTAACGGAATTATTAGAACTTTACAATTTTATCGGGTCTGTCCTGTCATATAATCTTATTATATAAAATACATTCATTTTTATGTCTCTACATAATATAGTCTGGATAGAACTATACCATTCATAATGGAATGAACTGTATTTATGATTTTGGATTTGAAGATTCCCAACTTCAAATCATAGTCATGGACAAATTTTGATTATTACTCTTTAAATTTTATCCATGCATATATGCATGTAACATTTTACATACACATATATGTTTAATTTAAAGCTACATAAATAATCACGGAATTTTCATGAATTATATAAAGCAAATCAAAATGCATACATGGAATAAAAAAAGAATCACAAATTTATTAATCAATCATGTTTCGAACATATTTGCTTGTCGGGCATACAAATCCCAACAAACTCCCACTTGCCCTAAAGCAAATGAGACATGTCTCTAATCCCCAATCCTTCTAGATGCCCCTCAAAACTCTTTGCAGGAAGCGTCTTGGTAAAAGGATCGGCTAGATTCTCTGCAGATGGAATCTTCAGAACAGCCACGTCTCCGCGTTGCACAATGTCCCTAATCACACGATATTTCCGCTCAATATGTTTTGATCTCTTGTGGCTTCTTGGTTCTTTGGAATTAGCCACTGCACCACTATTATCACAATAAAGTGACAATGGCTTTTCCATATCTGGAACCACTTCCAGATCAGTAAAGAACTTTCGGAGCCAAACCGCTTCTTTGGCAGCTTCACAAGCAGCCACATATTCGGCTTCCATAGTTGAATCAGCAACACAAGATTGTTTGATGCTTCTCCAAACTATAGCTCCCCCACCAAGAGTAAACACTGATCCAGATATCGACTTTCGATCATCTGTATCTGATTGAAAATCAGAATCAGTATATCCAATCGGAATCAAATCCCTGCCAGAATAAACAAGCATATAGTTCCTCGTTCTCCGTAGATACTTGAGAATATGCTTAACTGCTACCCAATGATCTAATCCTGGATTTGACTGAAAACGACTAACTATTCCCACTGCATAGCATATATCAGGTCTTGTGCATAGCATAGCATACATCAAGCTCCCTACTGCCGACGCATATGGAATCCGTCTCATATCTTCTTCCTCTTGGGGTGTCGTAGGACACTGCCTTTTAGAAAGAACAACTCCATGACGGGAAGGTAAGTTACCTTTCTTGGAGTTTTGCATTGAATATCTAACAAGCATCTTGTCAATATACAATGCCTGAGACAGAGCTAGCAACTTTTTCTTGCGATCTCTAATAAGACGGATCCCAAGAATGTAACTAGCTTCTCCCAAATCTTTCATTTGGAATTGTTCAGCCAGCCAAGCTTTTACGTCTGATAATAGTTCTACATTATTCCCAATAAGTAGAATATCATCAACATAAAGTATTAGAAAGACCACTCGCTTGTCCTTGATGAATTTATAAACACATGATTCATCAGGATTTTGGATAAAGCCATAAGTTTTGATCGCCTCATCAAACCTCATGTTCCAAGATCTGGACGCTTGCTTAAGTCCATAGATAGACCTTTGCAACTTGCAAACCTTTTGCTTTTCGTCCTTGCGCTAATAAAACCTTCTGGTTGCTCCATATAGATGGTCTCTTCAAGATAGCCATTCAAAAAGGCTGTCTTGACATCCATCTGCCAAATTTCATAATCATAATGAGCAGCAATGGAAAGCAAGATTCGAATGGACTTCAGCATGGCTACTGGCGAAAAAGTTTCCTCATAGTCAACTCCTTCTTTTTGGGTATAACCCTTTGCCACTAGCCTTGCTTTAAATGTCTCTACATTACCATCCACTCCCCCTCTTTCTTTTATAGATCCATTTGCACCCTATAGGATTTACTCCTTCAGGTAGATCTACAAGTTCCCAGACTGAGTTGGAATACATGGATTCCATCTCAAGTTTCATAGCCTCAAGCCATTTCTCTTTGTCATTATCTTCCATTGCACATCTATATGTTAATGGTCATCTATATCATCATCAGTGATAGCAACTTGTGCTTCACCATCTTGTCTATATCGAGAAGGTAGTCGTACTAACCTCCCACTACGACGAGGGGGTAAGATGTTCTGACTCGAAGATGTGGTCTCCTCGCTTTGTGGAACAACAATCCTAGTAGGTTGTTGACTGATCTCATCAGATTTTAATTCCTCCAAGACTATCTTGCTTTGAGGTTTGAAGTCTGCCATATAATTACTCTCAAGGAACGTGGCATTTGTCGATACAAACACACTTATTATCTCGAGGATTATAAAACACACCTCCTCTTGTGCCTTTTGCATATCCTACAAAGAAACAAACTTCAGAACGCATTTCCAACTTTGTTGTCTTTCCCATTAGCACGTATGCTGGGCACCCCCATATACGAAAGTGCCACTGGGTTTCTGGGTTTGTCGTGCCACTCCGATAACTCTAAAGTATGTTCGTAAGGTAGCTGACTTAGATGGAACCACAACTCAAAAATGGATAGGTTGCTGGTGTTCTATATAGCATACCCCCATAAAACGATTTTGGAAGTGAGAATAACTACTCAACATGGAACGAATCATTGTCGAGTAAAGTACCCAAGATTCCATCCCATCTCAGCTACAACCATTTTGCTGAGGTGTACCAGGCTGCAGTTAGTTGGGATAAAATCCCATACTCTATACTAGGCCCGAGCAGGTGAGCTTCATTGAATTCATTACTATCAAAGGTATTCACCTCCTCGATCTGATCGAAGGCACTTGATTGATTTTACCTAATAGTTTGGTCGTTTGAAAACCAATTTTCCGATTTATCCTTTGGAATTCTTTCAACTGTCCTAAAAGGTTTTAGCAGATCTTATGACCTCTCATTAGGTAACAACTAACCAGAATGATCTAATGAGTAATCATCAAAACAAAAAGTAACGACAGTACTCATATGCCACCTCTTGCTTGTGTAGACATTGGTCACACAAACATCTGAATGTATAAGCTTAAGTGGTTTCTTGTAGAATCGCGCCCTATTGCCTTTTGCAGAGAAGGCCTCTTTGTCCAAACTCTCACCGCATTCAAGACATCAGCTCACGAGGAGCATGTACCAACATAGCGCTCTAGAGCTGGGTGACCATCACATTTAGTGAACCACCTTACACTTCAG
>SKCR01033865.1:0-42528 GCA_019454045.1 Zanthoxylum bungeanum | reverse complement strand
ATATATGGGCTTCAATCACAATTCAACTCATTGGAGTATCATTAGATAGATATAGTAGCTACAATAAACTCATTTTTAAAAAAATTGAATTTTCATTCCCAAGGGGACAGCCCAGTTGGTTTGCCTCATACACGGGAAGCAATAGCTCAAGGGACCAAATCTCCTTACACCAACCTTTGGAGGGGGAATGGGTGATGGATTTAATTTGGGGTGAGATTGGGTGGCATTATAACAAAAAATAAGAAAAAAAGTTATGATTGGGTGGCATTATAACAAAAAAGTAAGAAAAAAAGTTATATTATCTGGAAATTGTTTTCAGGACCCCTTGTTAGGGTTTGTTATTCGTGTATTATCCTTGGACCTCATCGTCTTTAGTTGTGTTATTATAACCACGAGAAACATTTTAAAACTGTTAATTTCAACAAAATAATTATTAATCAGTAATCAGAAGATCAATTAAGGTCGACCTAACAACTAAAAGTTTGTTTTTGGAGAAGTCAAGTCTGTCAGAATATGAAATTCCAAGCTACCTGGAGTCCAAGGGCTTCCTGTTAGTTAACTACCTCTAATTGTTTTTTGGGTTAACGTACTTTTGTTTCTTATTTATTTGATTGTTTAGTGCCCATCAACTATGTTAACAATTTGTTACCATTTTCTTTCTTTTGTTTATCAGGCTTCATGATTTCAGTGCTACATTTGATAATCGAACAGTTATATACTGTGATCAAGTATGTGCATCGAGTTTTGTTGATAAATTTTTTCGAAGTTTGATTTATCGTTTTGTTTCCTTTTAGCTTACTCATATATTTTGTTAGTGTGAGAAGGAGTTTCATGTTGGATGCTTGCGAGAGAAAAAGCTGTGTGATTTAAAAGTAAGTCTAGTAACCATATGATAGTCGTTCAAATTTCTGTCGAGATGAAAAAACTTATTTATTTTTTCGTATCTCACGACAGGAAATCCCAAATGATAAGTGGTTCTGTTGTGATGACTGCTGTAGAATTCACGCGACTCTACATGATTTTGTTTCTAATGGAGCACAGACAATACCAGTTTTATCATTTAGTACAATAAACAGGAAGCATATAGAGAAAGGAAGTTCTTTTGATGGAGCCATGAATGATGTTCAATGGCAAATACTAAAGAAAGCTCAACCTTTTGGAGAAAAAGAAAAATCACTGCTTTCTAGTGCTACTGCTATATTCCGAGTAAAATTCTTTTGATACCTTCTTGGATCTTCTCTTCAATTTTTTTCGAAATAGACAGCTTTGGTTGACGAAACATAGTTTTATGTTGTGCTCTCACTCTTTTCTCTAGATGTTCTTACTTGCTGGAATTAGCAACTCGTATATTGAAAATATGCTATTTTTTGTCCTTATTTAATCATTTGCTGTTACTTTATCTTCCATTAGGCGTACAAATAAAAAATAAAAAATTGGCAATTTAAAGGAATAGAGAATTCTGTGAAGTGGGAATAACAAATACACAAATTGAAATAATTTATGTTTCTGGAGTGATGACATTAGCGATTAAAATGTTGCGTATCTTCTGTCTGGATAAGTTTATTATCTTGCATGTAAAATGTACTTAGTTTAGTTTTGTATCTCTGATCTTGATTTGTCTGTGCTGTCTTATGGTAGGAATGTTTCGATCCAATTATTGCTGAATGTGGGCGTGATCTGATTCCTGTCATGGTCTATGGGTAAGCCCTCAAGTTATTCTGTGTCAAATTTAACAGCAGCATCTTTGCTCTGATGTGATCTTTATTTTTCGTGGGGCAATTAGATCTTTCCATCTGATTCAATAACTTCCTGCATGTTGAAACTGTGTATTCCATTTGAGACTGGCCAAGTCTATGAGTTTCTTTTAGCTCTAGTCAGACAGATTGATGCAAGCCTCTACAATAATCGGCATTTGGTTCTAGCAAAACAATAGTTAATACCATTTTTTAGCTTTGTTAGAGTTTGAAATATAAGTACAGTCAGGGAATAATATTGTGCAGTACGAGGCGATCATCTTTTGGCCATATAGCTGACATTATGCTTTTTACCATCTTGTTACTGCATTTCTTTGAGACAAACTCCCTTTCTTTGCTTGGTTTCTGAACCATGTGCTGGGGTGTTATGTTCTTTCCATTAATAATACACACAACGTAAGTAGTTTGGTTGTTTCTGTTACTTACTGGATTGAATTGTTCCTTAGAATTCAGTTTTATGCTATTTTGAAATCGTGGTATTTCATTTGTTTGTTCATCATCTTATATTTTTCGTTTCTCGATACTTGTCGTCGGAAGTTATATACTATTATACCAATTTCTAGTGTGATCATTTTTCTTTGAACTTGTTGCAGGAGAAACATCTCTGGTCAAGAGTTTGGGGGAGTTTACTCTGTCATTTTGACCATGAAGTAAGTTTCTATCTGGGTCTTTTTTTGTGTCCTAAGTCTTCGGCATTGTTTTACTACTATTATTGTTTGAAAGAAACTATGCATATTGTAATACTAATGGAAAAGGAGAGTTGGCGTCATTACTCATGTATTTTGATTTCTTATTTTTATCATTGTATTTTTTATTCCATGTTCACAGGTCTGTTGTAGTATCTGCTGGCCTTCTTAGGATTTTTGGTCGGGAGGTTGCTGAACTCCCTTTGGTGGCTACTTGTAGAGAATATCAAGGAAAAGTATGCATTTAGTATTTTAGATGAGACACACTGATTTCAGCTGATAAATATATTTGTTTTTTCTTCTTCTTCAAGGTAATTAGGCTTACATAAACCTTAACACTGTCTTGATCATTTTTGTTTAGGGTTGCTTTCAAGCATTATTCTTGTGTATTGAGAGGTTGCTGTGTTCCCTGAATGTGGAAAATCTGGTGCTCCCCGCAGCTGAGAAAGCTGAGTCCATTTGGACAAAGAAATTTGGTTTCAGGAAGATGAGCAAGGAGCGGGTAAGGGCATATTTTTAGCTTAAGATCTTCCCTAAATTAATTCCTGATCTTTAATTACAAAACATTTCCTGGTCTTTTATCAATACTCAAGTAAAATCATTTATTTATATTGAAATTTTATATGAATAAATGGATACTTTATCGTTGAGTTTTTATGAATTACTGTCAATTGGTCTGTTTAACCTGACATATTCTAGTTTTTAGTTGAGCTGGCATATTCTTTTTTCTGGACTTTGTTTTGGGCTACACATTAAAAGTAGGAATCTTGGTAGAGGTCCAATTAAAAGGAGGCTAGAAGAGAATATTTGTAGGTGGAAATCAAGTTTAATGTTGCAGGAAATTCTGGATGGAAGCAAGATGATGAGTTTGGGTGCCTGTGCGGAAATGGGGATAGAATATTGGATTTGGGATCTGATGTGGTAATGAAGAATATAGCACAAAGTTTTTCTGAGGATTTAGAGGCAAAAGAAGGAAGATGAAATGAGCTGAAGACTTGCAATTACTAAATGATTTTTGCCTACAAAATTACCCTAAATTATTAAACATAAAAGCATTTTGGGACTGAAACAGAAAGTTGTCTTGCCTCATGTATATATGGCTGGCTGGTTCATTATTTTGTTCATTGTTGATTCTCTTTGATGCTATCAGTGTTCTAAAGGCGTTAGTCGGGCAGTAGTCCGGCACCTAATTGGCTAACAATAATTGAAGAATTTTGGGTTTTTTAAAATTAGGGTTAATTTGTTTAGTGATATGGGCTAGAGGAAGAAGATGATGAACGGTAAGAAATGTGTGATTTTTTTTTTTTTATTGATTAATTGCGTTCAAAATGGCGCCGTTTTGGGGTTCTAAAATAACCCCAAAACGCATTGTCTGCACCCCGGTAATATATATATATGTGTGTGTGTATCAAACCCCCCAAAACGACGCCGTTTTGAGGGATATCTTTTAACCCAAACGACGTTGTTTGGGTCTTGTAACCCTAGATCAAAATGGCTTCACTTTAATCTAGGATTACCAAAAAAAAAAACAATTTGCAGGGACCTAAGTGCCGCCTATCAGCCCGATTCGGCCACTTTTTGTGGCCGACTTGGCCTAAATCGCTGCGGCACCATGCCGCCTAACAAAAAGGCGGTGCGTTCTAGAACAATGGATGCTATAAATTTTGTCAGGTAATTTAAGAAATGGGATTTTTTTTTTATCTTAGTTTATGAGTGCAATTTTTTCACTAAGAGAAAGATGGTAATGGACTTGAGGCTCATTATGTATTACAACTGTGAGTATCCTTTTACCATTGGATTATGTCGTCCATTAATATAACATTTTGATAAAAGCTTTAAGTTAAATGGTTTTAGGTCGTGCTGAATACTATATGAAGTCAGGCCTGTTGACAAACAAATAATTTAGCACAAGGGGAGAACAAAGAAAGCACAAAAGCTTTCATTTGCCCATTTCTCGAGATGATAATTAATATTAGCTGTAATCGTATTGTCTTCAGTCTCATGAAATTATTGTGCCATGCAGTTGTTGAAGTACCAAAAAGATTTCCAGCTGACGATATTCAAGGGAACATCAATGCTAGAGAAGAAGTTGCGGCAGTGTCTACCAGAGTAGCATTTGTCACACAGATTCTTATCATAGACAATGCTGTGACCTGTATTTCTCCTTTCTGATATAAATTTGCTGCTAGTCTTATTTTGTTTATTTATTTTTCTTTCGTTTTTGGCGGGGGGGTTAGACTCGAGAGTAGTTAACATAATATAATTGAGCATTGTTTGTTTTGTTCATGTAGAACCTAGAATTAATAAGTGAGGGAACTGAGTGCGGGAATTAAGAGCAACTGTACACAGAATCGGTGCATGCAGAACTTTTATTATGCATGGCTGAGGGAAGGCGAAAAAATTTTGACCGAATTTTGGTTGCTTTGAATGTGCATAAATAATCAGCCGATGTCTAGCTGAATGTATCTTGCATTGTTTGGTCATGCATGGAGTTCCAATTCTGATTTACTGTTGCATTGTAGGAGGTTGGTGCCTGTGTGTTTCCCATCCTTTAACATTTTTCATTCTTTGAAGATTGAACCATCATATGATGTTGGATGCTTCATGATTTGAAGCAATGTCTGAATATTTAGCAGAAGGAAGAACCGGAAACGTGAGGTTTCTGTTTACTTCATATTTTTCTATTTTTATGTACACTCATATTATTAAGGTTTCTTCTATATCTATTTGATGACTCGCTTTTGTGTAACGATAAGATTATTAAATTGTGACCTAAAGTTCATAAGTTTGAGTTGCAGAAATAATGTCTTTTTAAAAAAACAAAAATAAAATTACGTACATATTAAATCTTCCTCAGAATTATGCATGGTAAAAAAGCCCGGGATAAAAAAAACCGGGTCGGATTTTAGAATTAGAGGTCCGATTCGGGCCCGGGCTTTAAAAAATAAAAAATATATATATAATATTAAAAAATCGGGCCGGATAAAGCCCGGTCCTAGCTCAAGACGGGATGGGGCAGCCCGGCCCGGTAACAGCTCGGGCCGGGCTTTTCCCGAGTCTGGGCCTAAATTTTACTTCTCGAGCTCGGGTTGGGTTTATCAAAGCTCGAACCTGATCCGATCCATTACCATGCATAATCGGAATAATCCACGGTGTGGGAAATCTTGCAAGTCATCCTATGCTCTTTATTTGAAAACCATTGTCTTGTGATAGTATTATGATGCCACTCGATGAGAAGTAAATGGAATCGCCTTTTACACGTGCTTGATGAGTTTGGGTTGGGATATGCCATTCCTCTCCTCCGTTACTTTACCCTCATTTTTGCATAACCCGAGTTTTAACTTTCAATTTATGATCTCTCAAGTAACTGGAGACTTTTTTCAGTGGAAAACAGAATTCCAGCAGTTTCAGATGAGCAAACCGTTAATATATCTTTGTACAAAGTAAATACAAAATGCTTTACTGCTTATTTACACAACACTTGCATAGCAACCAGCTCAAAGTTTCATTAGGTTTTTACCACACATCGACATCACACAAGAGCAGCAAAAATATAACAGCAGATTGTCTTGAAACATAATTACTTATTTATACACATTGGGTGAGAACTGGTAATGGATACCGAATTTCTAATTAAGCTCATAATGCCTCTGCAACTGAGTAATGCACCTTGCCAACCGATTCTTTAAGGAAGCTACTGCCACAGGAGTCAACGCCAGCAACCTCGAAGTCATTGACGTCATCAGGGAGCTGAACTACTGCATCGCGAGCATCCATTAATTTGTAAGACTTGTTAGTACTCCCCCCTCCAATTTTCCGGAGTGGCTTCTTGTCTTTGTTGCTGCTTTGTGAAGAGTTGCCTCTCCGTCCCTTCTTTCCTTTCTTCTGCTTATAATATCTGTCCTCTGTCGACTTCTGCTGCTTTTTGCACCTATTAACTGTGTGGGACACTATTGTTGGAGGAGGATCATACACTTCAGGGTCCCACTTCACATTCAGCTTCCTTGATGAAGCACCTTGTTTCTCACGGCTACCTTTCATGGCGGAAACAAGCTTCAAAGGAGTCTGAGAAATAAAAGCAAGGAGAGAGACCAAATTTGAGAAGCCAAACTAAGAAATGAAGTAACAAATCAGGAATAAATAAGCCTGAAATGATTAGTATTATAAAGGCTAAATATCTCCCACGCCACTAAATAAAAGCTCCAGCAGTGCACATACAATACGGTTTCATCACGCGTTGAATAACAGTCAAAAGCTAGGCCAAACTAATTTCACAATAAAAAGGCAAAAAAAAGAAGCAAATTTCATGCTGAATTACTTGCACTAAGATGCCTGAACCACGAGAGACGAGTTATGAGTCCTGATAATGAGCAAGTAATTTCAAGAATCCGGGTAGTAGCTCCATAGCACACACTACCAACGAATATGACAATCATGAAAGACACATTTAAGAGATCACCATGAATCCCTAAAAAAGGAGGAAACAGACTGACTTAGATCATGGTAATAAGCAATGAGATCAGAATACAAGGCATTCCATTAAATTAGGAGGGACACCATAAAAAGTCACAATTAAGGTCCATTTCAAAAAACAGGGTCAACAGAAAAGAATAGCAAACCACAAGCATCTGACAGAGGCAAGCTCATGAGAAACTGAAAGATACAACAAACCCGTTCAATCAACACCAGAAAAATGAAAATAATGTGACAACTTAGTCTCTTAACAAAAGGTGCTTTCGGACTTGAGTAATCTGAACAACAGACCGCATGCATTAAAGATAACACAACAAAAAACTGCAGCTAAACAATATAAACAACACCCACAAAACCATCATATATCACAAGACTCCACAAACCATCATATATCACATGACTCACAGGCAAAGATATTGAGCGAGAGTAGGGAGAGTGCACAGAGTGGTCAGAAAACATTCTCTGTAAGGCATTCATAGCTTCATCATCTCTCATCTTGTTCATTCGCATTAGTAGAAGAAGGTGATATCTTAGCAGTGGGGGGAATGTAGCATATTTGCACAAGCTCTTTTGTCCAGGTTTAGTGTCGTCCAGTTTAAGGTCTTCAAATCCCTCCTCCACATTACTCACAACATCACTGTCAGATGTATTATGTTCATGCAAATCCTTATTATCCAAAACCTCACCACGGTTGCCATCAAGGGCATTCACTAAACCTCCGGATAATGCCTTTGATATCACCTTATCACGAGGAGAGCCGATGTCCATAGATTACAATATGGGACTATTTGTTCAAATCAGAACTGCCAATCAATGATTCAAAAGAGTTAGTTACACACAAAAAAGAAGAAGAAACCGTTATAAAATCCTCTCTCGTCACTCTAACAAAACCAATCACAAAACAATGGTTCAAATTTTTGAAAATAAACATTATCTTTGCTTCAGACTATACATTGCAAAATCACACACATATATATATATGGGTGTATTTATATATACAAGGTTCGAAGACTCGGTATGCGGTGTGAGGTAGTCCCCCATGTGAGGCAAGGCGGGCAGCCTCGAGGCGATCGAGGCGATGGCCTCAATTCGAACACGGAAAAAAACTAAAAGCATTAAAATAAATAATCTACAACTAATACATACAAGCATCCATCAAAACTAAACAAAATGAAATATAACAAAATAGGTTCATAAACTAAAATGACCGCTAATCTCTGAATAGAGTATCATTTGTGTCTAATAGCATGAAATATGGGTGTGAAGTGTCAACCTCCCAAGAGTTATCATCATATATAATTCCTATCATAAATTTATTAACAAAAAATGATAATTAATAAATAAATAGAATAGTAAAAGACGCCTCGACTCGAGGCGTCATGAGGCGAGCCGCCTCAAGCCTTTGAGGCGGTCCTATTGAAAACTCGGTATGAGGCGGCAACCTTGATGCGTCATGGCTGCAAGGCGACACCTCGAGGGGGGCCTCAGATGGAGTTTTTAAACTATATATATCACTTTTACTCACAAATTCAAATTAAATAACGGAATATAACTAGCAAGCAATCAATATCAAGAAGAAACAATTTAAAAAAAATAATAATAATAAAAATATGAATCACATATATATATTTTTTGGAATCGTTGGAAACACCGCCGCCAAATCATCATTTTCGGGCTTAAACGGAGCAGCTAAAACCCTCTGCTGTCTCAGGCTCTTACAAGAAACGCACTCTCTGGATTCGAACCCAGATCTTCAAAAGATCTACCCTACACCAACAAACCACGCGGTCCACGCCCCTTGGGACAAATCATATATATACACATACACTCACAAATTTTAATTAAATAACGCAATATAATCTAGCAAGCAATCAATATCAAGAAGAAACAATTTAAAAAAATAATAAAAATATAAATATAAATCACACATATATATTTTTTTGGAATCGTTAGAAACACCGCCGCTAAACCATCATTTCTAGGCTTAAACGAAGCAGCTAAAACACTATGTTGTCTAAGACTCTTACAAGAAACGCACTCTCTGGATTCGGAACCTACGCTACACCACCAAACCACGCCCTTGGGACGAATTATATATACACACACACACTCACAAATTTTAATTAAATAACGCAATATAATCTAGCAAGCAATCAATATCAAGAAGAAACAATTTTTTTTAATAAATAAAATAATAAAAACAAATCACAATCAACATAAACAACTCAAGAAAAATTAACAAAATATATACCTTCTACTAAGATGTCAAAAGCCAACGCAAATCGTCCAAACGAGTCAACGTTTCACCGAAAATTCGAACCTCAATATATCGTACGGATGAGGAGATCAAGGAGAAATTGGAAAAGAGAGCCGGGAGAAATTCAAGGAAGAAGAAGAAAAAGGAGAAATTAAAAAATAAAAGCAAATAAAATAAAAAAGCAAATGTTAACTAAGATTACCACGGCGATCACTTTTCTGAAGATGTTTCAGAAGATGCGAACACAATCCACTATTGAAACGTGTCAATGAAGGAATTAACGGATCTTTGGGCACCGAAGGCATTATATCGATGCTCTTCGAAACCCTAACTTTTTTAAGACCCTAATCTTGCCTCCTATTTCTTTTTCTTAATAGAAAGAACAAATGATCGATCTTCAACAAAAAATTAAAAAAAAATAAATAAATAACTGAAACGACAGCGTTTTTGTTGTTGAGAACCGAAGGCCGTTTTTGGATCAGGGCGTCAAGAGATGAGACATTAGCAGCGTAAAAATAAAGAGCTGGAAATGAGATTTATTTTTTGGGAAGTGGATTCACACGACGAATGGATTTGATGAGAGTATTTATACGCTGGAGGAATCATGTGGAGTAAAGTGATCAACTAAATCAGGGACGTACACGTTTCAATCACGGTGAGTACTCTTCTTCCCCTTTTTGTTCACTTTACCTGGGCTTCTCTTTGGGCTTTATTTGGGCCTTACCGTTCAGATTTTCATCTCCCGGCCAGGATTTGATCAATAAAAATAAAAATAATAGTATTTATATGAATCGAGCTAGTATTAACGAGAAAAAATTATTTTGTTACATAAAGAGCTCAAATTAAAATTGGTTATTAATTTCGTATAATGAATCTCACTCATTTCAACCGAAAATTATTGTTGACAAACGAAAATCGCCCTAGAACGACATAGACGAAAGCAAGCGGGAAAGACAAGTATCACTCCACAGGACGATTCGAACCTAGGACAAGGAAGAAGAGAGCAGTCATGGAGATCGCCCAACAATTAGAACGAAAAAAAGGACTTAGGACGACCGAAACAGCGATTAGAACGACAAAAGACTCAGGACGATTGAACACATGCTGCAGTTAATCCCACGATTACAACAGTTAGACATTTCCCTCCACGATCAGGCAGTTATGGCGCGCAACTCAACGGTTGGGGACGTGACTCGGCAGTTGCAGGGGAGTTACGGACTGAAACCGTCCGAGCAGTTTACAAATTCCACTATAAAAGGCTCACTCATGTGAAGAAAGAACCCCCGATCAAATGAAGACTCAAACGAGCATCTTATTATTTTTTATTTCGTAGTTTCATGATTTTTAGGACTGTAATTTGTGTGCTTGTGCCCCTTGGAGGCTTATTCACTTAATCAAACACCTCTTACTGGGACTTTGTCTCAGGAGGTTTGAACCTTACACATTTGTTTCTTCAGGCAGAAAATTGCGCAAACAATATTTAATGTGCCGGGTGTATATGTCATCTCTTTCACAGTAGGCGGACCACACAACTGTGCGAGACCCGCCTGCTGTGAGAGAGATGACATATACATCCGGCACATGATATACCACCTCTATTTCAACAACTATAAACACGTTTTTTTTTAACTTCTTAACATAAGTCCTCACTCTTTAGAGTGGTACAATCATCATAAAGAAAAATCGTTTTTTGAAAAAATGCTTGTTTAGGATGTTTGTAAGGGGTTTTCGAATAGATAAAAATAAAAATAGTATCATTTATTTTTTATCTGTTCGGGAACTCTGTGGGACATCCTGTTTAGGCATAATACAACGGCTCATCGTAGAAAGGGTGGAGAAAAAAGAAAAAAATAGATTAAATAATATTAAAAATTGTGATATTTTAATTTAAAATTTGAATAATATTTTTTAAACATAAGGGTATATTTGGGGTAAAACTTTGTCGGTAAATCTATGACCAACGATTTCAATACCTCTAGTTTAGTGGGTTATGTAATATTTTGGTTATATTTTGTTGTGTTGATGTCATCTTTTTATAGTTGAATTATGTTTATAGCTGGACTCCCACAAAAGGTCTAGAGAAAGTAATGATCTAGTAATTTTACCGTTATTTTTTTTACACGGAGACTGTTTTAAGATTTGAACCCATAATCAAACAGATAGTAAATTAACACTTAATCACTGTGCTAGACATGACCTGTTACTTTTCAAAATGATTGGAAAAAATTGGTGAAATATCTACTGTATAAGTTATAAATGAAAATTATATAATAACTTCTTGAAAGTATATGGTATAAAAAAACATCATCATCATCATTATGATTATGTGGTTCCAAATGATCATCTTCGGATGTAAATTTTTTTTTAAAATCGTGGAATCCATTCGCCAAATCAATCATCATTTCCGGGCTTAAGCAGAGCAAAAAGTTCCCGACTATCACATTTTTTACAAGAAACGCGCTCACTAATGGAACCAATATCTCAAGATGAGATCTTGAATCCTAGAACCACACCAAATAAAGTCGCTCGGATGGTACATATTTACTCGTACTTGCTAACGGTGTTATAAAATATCATCATCCGCGGCATGGACATGTCATGACAAAATATAAGATTTTGAAGCAACATACTGTTCAAATGGATGGGGTTCAACAACGCCCATATATTACAATTAGTAAGTTAAGGTTATACAAAAAAATTATTTATATATGTAAGAGCCAAATTTGGTCTAAGGGTAAAACTGTCTTTCACCTTAAGCCCATCAGCATGTTAGGCCCGAAACCAAAGCCCAAAGAATTATGTATTTGATTACAATTAAAATCATAAACTAATAACCACTAACTACTTACCACTAATCCAACCACTCCACTTAACCTAATTCTAACACTAAACCCCACCACTCCACTTAACCTAATTCTAGCATTAATCCTCACTTACTCCAAAACCATTACCAAATACACCAACATTAGATCATGTTTTATCTATAAATATGAAAAGAATACGGGAAGAAGTCATTCAAGTCTCATTTCTCTCACCCTAATACTTCATGCTCTCAATCCTAATCCCATCATATCCCTTACATACACGGCTCTCACGGCCAAACAAAGGAAGTAGAGGTAATATTCAACCTTGCTTTCCCATTTTACAAACTTATTTCCTGCCACTGACTTGGGCGTCGGAGTGTACCCGGTATCCACCACACCGGTGGTAGCCTACTCTCGTCCACTCTACTTTGTTTTTTGCAGGATTGCTAGTGCCCAACTTACAAATTCTGATTGGGGACCCTTGGCGAATTCCGGAGTCCACAATTTGGCGCCCACCGTGGGGCCCTAGCAATAATTTGCAGACAAAGGCTTTCCACCCTACAAACACTCACTGCTTAGTCAATCATGACTTCAAGCAATGAACAAACACCTGATCCAGTGGCATCACAATTGGCCATACTACAAGACAGATTGAAAGCTTTGGAAGAAGAGAATTTTACCTTTCGTAGTTCCAACATAAACCTCCAAAAACAATTGGAACTACTTTCATCACCCCACACAGCTTCACAATACATCAGAACAACACAACAACCGGATCACTCCAGCTAACCTTCAAGGAGCATTTGACGAAACAACAGACGACGTTCCATCAAATGGTGAGAACCAGAGGAACTTACCAAGTTCACCAGTCAACCAAGCCCAGCAAATTGTCGTCACAATGAGAAAGGAAATGAAAGAATTTAAAGAAGCTATTATGTCCAGTCTACCAGGGGTGAAACTCCCAATGAAGAAGAGTAGAGCTGGAACCATTTCAGATACCCCTTTCATTGAGACGATAACATCTGTTGAGCTACCACGGAAGTTCAGCCCACCAGACATGAAGTTATACGATGGATCCACTGACCCAGACGACCATGTCATTCATTATAAATACAAAATGATGTCAACAGGCTTAGCTCCTCATCAATGGGAAGCTGGAATGTGCAGAGGATTTGGAGAAACTTTGGGTGGTCCAGCTCTTACATGGTTCATCAACCTACCATACAGATCCATCAAATCTTATCAACAATTAGCAGACAAATTTGTTGAACATTTCGCCAGCTCTTGCAAACTTGAAAAAACTACTGATGATCTTAGTGCCATCCTACAACGGAGGGGAGAATCATTGCGAAGCTATGTTGCTCGATTCAACAAAGAAAGAATAACAATCCCAGACCTTCATCAACCAACAGCTGTGGAGGCTTTCAGGAACGGGTTACTTTGTGAAAGTGGACTCTACAAAAAGCTGACCAAGTTTCGGTGCTACACGATGGACCAGGTTATGGCTCGAGCACAAGTTGAAATCAGGTGGGAAGAAGATAAAAGGAATAAAAGGAAAAGACATTTCCTCCAACATGCAAAACGAAAGAACAGCCCATTCTACCAAACGACATAAAGAATTTACAAATGTGATGCCTAAGCGTCATTCGGAGAAATGGAACCACCAAGGAGAAAACATCAGCCCCACCAAAAAGGTTTTGATCAAAGACCTCCATCATACAGAGCTCGAGAAACAATTCCGATGGAAAAACCCAGACTCCCAGACTACAATTTTTCTATATCTCCGGGAGAGTTAGTCTGGTACTTAAAAAGATGGGAAATGAAGTAAAGTGGCCACCACGCAACAGAGAAAGTTTCAAAAATAAAGACACAAACAAATGGTGTGAGTTCCATCGAGACTACGGCCATACAACAGCTGAATGTGTAGCATTGAGGTTGGAAGTACTTGAGTTGTTGAACAAAGGGTTTTTAAGGGATTTACTTACGGAGAAGGGGCAAGCTACTTTAGCTCGAGGAACGAGAAGGATGGACATGGGGAAGCACCAATTCAACCTCCACCAATTGATAACACTGTGAATTTCATTTCAGGAGGATCAGAGATTAGTGGAGTATCATATTCAGCAGCCAAAACGACATTCCAGAGCGATTGTGTCAAGCCTTCAACATTCCACGACGTCTTTAGAAAAAATGTTTACAAACCTAATAATGGAGTTTCCAGACGACATCAACTCTGGTAGCATGAACCCTCATCATGACGCCTTAGTAATCTCTCTACAGGTGGCAAATTTCATGATCAAACGAGTTCTGATAGATACAGGATCCTCAGCCAACATCATCTTTACAACAGCCTTGGCAGACATGGGAGCTGAATTAGAGAAAGTTAACAAAAGGACGACTGTGTTGATTGGATTCAGTGGTGAACAAAAATTTACTTTGGGAGAAATAAGCCTTCCAGTCTACGCAGGGGGAATCAACAAAATGACAACCTTTCCTAGTCCTGGATTGTCCTTCAGCCTACAATCTAATTATTGGGAGGCCATGGATTCATGAAATGAGGGCAGTATCGTCCACCTATCATCAAACTCTAAAGTTTCCTACAAATGGGGAATTCAAGAGATAAGGGGAGATAGAGTTGCTTCCAGAGGATGCTACCAGACGACAATGAAGGCAAAGGTCCATTCAGCATAGCAATTACAGAACGAACCTCATTCGCAGGAGCCCACACTTCCAAATATTGAAGAATTGGATGAGGTTCAAATCCATGACAAATATGCAGACCATAAAACTCAAATTGGAGCAAATCTAGATCCCAGACTACGGGCAGACTTAAGTGAATTTTTGCGAAAACGACATGACCAGTTCGCTTGGTCGCATGAAGACATGACTGGGATTGACCCCAGCTTGATTACTCATCAACTCCATGTGGATCCAGACTACCCTCCAATCAGACAGAAAAGAAGGAAGTTTGCCCCAGAGAGAAATCAGATCATTGATGAAGAAATCCAAAAATTGTTACAAAATGGTGCCATTAAAGAAGTTCAATTCCCAGCCTGGTTAGCCAATGTGGTGGTGGTACGAAAGAAGAATGGAAAATGGAGAGTTTGTATCGACTTCACAGATTTGAACAAAGCATGCCCAAAAGATTCATTCCCATTGCCTCATATTGATCAAATGGTTGATGCTACAGCTGGACACGAATTGCTAAGTTTTATGGATGCATATTCTGGGTACAATCAAATCCTTATGCATCCAAGCGACCAAGAGAAAACAGCTTTCATGACCAATAGGGGCATATTCTGTTACAAGGTAATGCCCTTTGGTCTCAAAAATGCAGGTGCTACATATCAGAGAATGGTCAATAAAATGTTCTCACAACAGATTGGAAAAACAATGGAGGTGTATGTAGACGACATGTTGGTGAAATCATCAAATCTGATCAGCATCTGCAACACCTGGAAGAAGCATTCAAGGTGATGAATAGGTATGGGATGAAATTGAATCCAACAAAATGTGCGTTTGGAGTAGCTTCTGGGAAATTCTTGGGATATGTTGTTACACAACGAGGGATTGAGGCAAATCCAGATCAAATCAAATCCATACTTGAAATTCCTTCTCCAACCTGCCCAAAGGAAGTCATGCGACTAGCAGGGAGAATTGCTGCGTTGAACAGATTCATCTCCAAGTCGACAGATAAAAGTTTTATGTTCTTTTCAGCCATTAAAAGACAAAAAACTTTGAATGGACTCCAGCCTGCGAACAAGCTCTGAAAGAGCTGAAGCAGTACTTAACATCACCACCATTGTTGTCAAAACCACTCGACAATGAAAGGTTATTCTTGTATTTGGGAGTGTCAGACCAAGCAGTGAGCGCTGTTTTGATTCGAGAAGAGAACGGTACCCAACTTCCAGTCTACTATGTAAGCAAAGCATTACTTGATACGGAGTCACGTTATTTGCATTTGGAAAATTGGTTCTAGCCTTGGTAATGTCAGCCAGGAAGCTACGACCATACTTTCAAGGGCATCCTATCACAGTCACTCTACTCGGAGTACCCCTTGAGGAGCATACTACACAAGCCAGAATTGACTGGGAGATTAACAAAATGGGCTGTCGAATTGGGAGAACACGACATCACTTACCAGCCCAGAACAGCAATCAAATCTCAAGCCTTGGCTGACTTTGTAGCAGATTTCAGTCCAACTCAGAATCCCTTGGAAGGTACTGAAGTCAATTCAATCCAATCAAATTCACTTTGGAAACTTTCAGTCGACGGTTCTAGCAATAAGAAAGGTTGTGGCCTTGGCATAGTGATCACTACTCCTGATGGGGATATACTACAACAAGCAATCAAATGTGGATTCCGAGTTACAAACAATGAAGCAGAATATGAAGCTTTGATAGCAGGAATCAGCTTGGTCAAAGAGCTTGGGGGAAGGAGAATCGAAGTGAAATCAGACTCCCAATTGATAGTGAATCAGCTCCAAGGTTCATATCAGGCACGAGACCCTCAAATGTTGTCCTACTTGCAGAAAGTTAAAGAAGTCCAGGCGACATTTCAAGAATTCAACATATCTCAGGTTTCAAGAAGTGAAAACACTCAGGCGGACGCGTTGGCTACCCTTGGGTCGACGATGCATGGTGACAAACCACAATCAATTCCAATAGTGTATTTAAATTGGCCATCAATTTGGAAGGAGAACAAGGAGATCAGCACTATCACTTCAGACGACTCATGGATGACACCACTCATGAAATATTTGCAAGATGGACTGCTTCCCGAAGATAGAAATGAAGCAAGAAAGATTCAAAGGCAGGCAGCAAGATTCACCATTTTAATGGACAACTATTGAAAAGGTCGTTCTCTGGACCCTACTTGAAATGTCTTACTCATGATCAAGCACAACATGTACTATCAGAATTGCACGAAGGAGAATGCGGAAATCATTCTGGAGGACGAAGCCTTGCCTCACGCGCCCATTCGACTGGGTATTATTGGCCAACTATGAGAATTGATTCAGTCAATTATACGAAGAAGTGTGAAAAGTGTCAGAGATTCGCTCCTATTCCACATCTTCCACCAGAAAAGCTGAATCCTATCCTATCCCCATGGCCGTTCATGAAGTGGGGTATGGATATTGTAGGGAAGCTACCAACCGCCCCTGGACAACGAGTCTACATGCTAGTCTTGACGGATTATTTTTCAAAGTGGATTGAAGCAGACTCCTTTGCCAAAATACGAGATAAAGAAGTTCAAACATTTGTCTGGAAAAACATCATATGTCGTTTCGGCATTCCCAAGGAGATTGTAACAGATAATGGCTCCCAGTTTATTAGCCGACATTTTCAAGACTTTGTAAAAATGGGGGATCAAGTTAAGTTTTTCAACCCCACGCTTTCCACAAGCTAATGGGCAAGCCGAGTCTTCTAACAAGACGATTTTGAATACTTTGAAGAAAAGATTGGAGAAGGCGAAAGGATCATGGGCAGACGAGCTTCCTGGAGTATTGTGGTCCTACAGACAGACGACCATCCGTTCTTCCACTGGAGAAACTCCTTTCTCTTTGGCATTTGGAACAGAGGCAGTAATTCCAATCGAAGAAACCATTCCTTCTCTACTCTACGCTACCAGTACGCTGGTGATGAGGCAAATCAACAGTTGATGTATATGAATCTAGACACAATCGACGAAAGACGAGAAAAGGCAACCATACGACTACTTGCATCTCATCGACAAAGAATGGCGAGATATTTTAACAAGAATGTGAGGAGCAGAACTTTTCAAGAAGGAGATTGGGGTACTACGAAAGGTTTTCCAAAATACCAAGGAAATTGGAGATGGGAAATTGGGGCCAAACTGGGAAGGTCCATACGTCATCACTAAAGTTATTGGGCATGGAGCCTACAAATTACAAACCAAAGAGGGAAAACAAGTTCACAACAGCTGGAATGCAATACACCTTAAACGATTCTACCGGTAATGATTACATACTATTGTTTAAATTTAACGTTATGCTTGTGTAATTTGATTCGACGTATAAAAAAAAAAATATAGTCAAAAGTTTTTATCATTGATCAAACGAAATATTAAGTACAGGAAAGTCAATTATACAATTAAACTTTTTCAAGCTACATCCGGGGCAGGAACATCTTGAACTGGTTCAGCAGCGACAATCTCCATCCGGCTGGCATCTTCCTTTCCTTCCCCTGACCTTCTTTTTTTCTCTCCTCCCAACTTCAATCGCCCTCTCCTCACCTTCAGGGCCAATCAGCATTTCAGATTCTTTGCTCTCTCCCCAACCTTCTTCGACTCTATCTCTTCACCCTTCCCCTCTACACCTTCTTCGTTTGTTGAAGAATGCTCTGAATGAAATGATCATACTCTTGAATCCATTTTTGTGGCTCCCAAGAACCAGTTCTTCCTTCGATGAAGTCCTTCATCAAGTCACTCTCCTCTCTTTCATCATGGATTCAAGAGCAATCCCTTCAATCTGCTCGACAAGGGCACTATTCTCCTTCTTTACGTTATCAAAGCCCGCCTTATAATTTTCAATCATCACTTCAGAAATCTCCTTCTCCATCTTGAGTGTGGCCTTCGCTTCCACCAGCTCTTTCGCCCATTCCAGATTCTCCTGATTCTTCTTCTCAAAAGAAGTCTTCATTTCAGCCATCTCCTTCCTCATAATCCCCATCGACTTCTCCATATCTTTATGCTTCCTCAGCATCAACTCCGCTTGGCGCTGCATGAAAAGACTGCACTCCATGGCCTGAAAAAGTATATACGACTAAGCATCGTTCGACAAACTGTTATAGATTTCATGTTTAAATTTATTTACCTGGTAATTCAATGCAGCCGACTTCTTCATTGCTTCGACAGCCCCAATTTGAGTGAGCCTTCGATCATCTTCTTCCAAAAGGAGGTCCTTAATAAAAGGATTAAGACTCGACGGGTCTGAAATTGCAGTCGACCCTATGGGGATTTTGACAGTGATATTCTCAAAATCATCTTCAACTTCAGCTGCCTTCCTCTTTCCTCCTTTCACAACAATTCCAGTCGACTTCTCCTTGATTGGTAGAATTTCAGTCGACTGAGGCTGAGGCAATTCAGGAACACTCTCCTCTGGTTCCTTCGTTTTCAGCTTCCTAGCCTTCTTTCTGCTCTTCAGTTCATCAATTGAAGCAACCTTAACTGGTCTCGACATTATGTCCTCTGCGCATAAAATTTCTCTTGGAGTTAAAGGCTTTATAAAAAACACCCCCCCGTAGAGTACATGAATCGACCAGGTAGAATGGATGACTTCCAATACTTGATTACAAAGTGCCAAAGGCGTAGATATACCTTCAGATCGATCAAAGATTTCTTTCCACACTAGTGTCTTCCTTAGTCTTCTTTCTACCAAAATGATCCTCCAATCTCTTTCTTCGACAGGAAGAGTTGTAAGAACTTGGGTATTAGAAAGGATTTTGGGGGTTCTGTCGAATGACCTGTTTTTGAAAGGACCTGCAAGATATATAACAAGTTGATTAGCTGCATACGACAATCAGTATTACATTACATCATTATATAGAAAGTATCGATACTCACTAATTAAACTCCAGTACTCAGAGACACGACCCATTCCAGTCGACCCAAAAACACCCTCATTCCTCACGAAGAAGTAATCAGACTGCCAATTACCCCTATCGTTTGTCGGCAAACCCATTATTAAATGTTCTCTCTTTCGACGAAGATACAAAGTATACCTCCCTTTCTCGGTTAAATGCTCTTTCAAGTAGTATGAATATGCGATGTCCTTCACTTCAAAAAATAAACCTTTTTCGAAAGATAAGCATTCAATCGACAACAGAATCCTCCAAGCATTAGGCATCAACTGCGAAGGAGCAATCCCATAGTGATCTAAAACCTCCCAAGCTAACCTTGGAATAGGAAACCTGAGACCATCAGTAAAGGGCCTTACATAAAATCCAATCCACCCGTCAACTTTGTAGTCTATCCTTTCAGTCGGCAAAGGAACCCTTAATTCCATCGACTTTGGAAATCTATATCTACACCTAAGCTCCATTAGCAGACTTTCTGTCATTCGACTTGCTGGGTTTTTTGTTAATAAATTGGTCGGTTCACTTGTGCTAACCGGACCACTCGACTCCCCTATTGCTGCTATTGACCTGATGGGAATCGCAGGCATAGGAACTTGGCTCGACAAAACAGTAACTGGTCCTTCTTCAAAGAATTCTTGACGCGCCCATTCCCTCATTGATGCCTCTTCAGTGGGTTCACTCGACGACTCTTCTACATATGTATCAATTTGCTTGCCTAAGCTATCTAAGGAGTCTCCACTCGACATTTTTTTCACTAACTAGCTAATAAACAAAAATTTCCTAGGGATTATGTTTCCTAAAGATCAAACTCACTACCAATTCTCCAAACAAGATTCCACCAAACTAACTTAGTTTCAAGAGATCAAACTACGTAAATTGGCTAAGAAAAGTTTGAATCTACTCTAGAACATTGAAAGGAAATGAAGAACATGAAGAAGGTTATGAAGAGTACCTTAGAAACTTTGAAGCATTCTCCCAACTCGCTGATAAGTGTGAATGAAGCAAATGAACCTACGAAGCCACTCTTATACTACTTTGAGGCGGTTTATTTTCCCGCCAAAAAGACGCCTCGTATTTGCCGTTAGGTTTTGCTCTATTTGATGACACGTGGAAAACCTAGAGATCTTCACCATCTCCTGACTCATGTAGAGTCAAGTGAACTCCTGAACCACCGTTTGGTTCAGTCGACAAGGGACATTAACCTGACTCATGTCGAGTCAAGTAAACTCCTGAACCACCGTTTGGTTCAGTCGACAATGGACATTCCCCTGGACTCACGTCGAGTCAAGTAAACTCCTGAATCACCGTTTGGTTCAGTCGACAAGGGACATTCCCCTGGACTCACGTCGAGTCAAGTAAATTCCTGAACCACCGTTTGGTTCAGTCGACAAGGGACATTCCCCTGACTCATGTCGAGTCAAGCATACTCCTGAACCACCGTTTGGTTCAGTCGACAAGGGACATTCCCCTGACTCATGTCGAGTCAAGCATACTCCTGAACCACCGTTTGGTTCAGTCGACAAGGGACATTCCCCTAGACTCATGTCGAGTCAAGTTAACTCCTGAACCACCGTTTGGTTCAGTCGACAAGGGACATTCCCCTGACTCATGTCGAGTCAAGCATACTCCTGAACCACCGTTTGGTTCAGTCGACAAGGGACATTCCCCTAGACTCATGTCGAGTCAAGTAAACTCCTGAACCACCGTTTGGTTCAGTCGACAAGGGACATTCCCCTGGACTCACGTCGAGTCAAGTAAATTCCTGAACCACCGTTTGGTTCAGTCGACAAGGGACATTCCCCTGACTCATGTCGAGTCAAGCATACTCCTGAACCACCGTTTGGTTCAGTCGACAAGGGACATTCCCCTAGACTCATGTCGAGTCAAAGTTAGACTCCTGAACCACCGTTTGGTTCAGTCGACAAGGGACATTCCCCTGACTCATGTCGAGTCAAGCATACTCCTGAACCACCGTTTGGTTCAGTCGACAAGGGACATTCCCCTAGACTCATGTCGAGTCAAAGTTAGACTCCTGAACCACCGTTTGGTTCAGTCGACAAGGGACATTCCCCTGGACTCACGTCGAGTCAAGTAAATTCCTGAACCACCGTTTGGTTCAGTCGACAAGGGACATTCCCCTGACTCATGTCGAGTCAAGCATACTCCTGAACCACCGTTTGGTTCAGTCGACAAGGGACATTCCCCTGACTCATGTCGAGTCAAGCATACTCCTGAACCACCGTTTGGTTCAGTCGACAAGGGACATTCCCCTAGACTCATGTCGAGTCAAGTAAACTCCTGAACCACCGTTTGGTTCAGTCGACAATGGACATTCCCCTGGACTCACGTCGAGTCAAGTAAACTCCTGAATCACTGTTTGGTTCAGTCGACGAAGGACATTCCCCATGACTCTAGTCGAGTCAAGGTTATACTACTGAACCTGCATTTGGTTCAGTCGACAAACGGGTATAGTCGAGTCAAGGTTAGACTCCTGAACCTGCATTTGGTTCAATCGACAAACGGGCATAGTCGAGTCAAGGTTAGACTCCTGAACATGCATTTGTTTTAGTCGACAAAGGGATATTCCCCTTCACTCTAGTCGAGTCAAGGTTTGGACTCCTGAACCTGCATTTGGTTCAGTCGACAAATGAATATTTCCCATAACTCTTGTCGAGTCAAATGGGACTCCTAAACTTACATTCGGTTCAGTTGACCAGAGAATGTTCCTCATTACTTATGTCGAGTCAAATGTATCCATGGATCTTCAAACTGATCTGACGACCAAGAACCAATTACCATAAAGTTAAGTCAAAACAATCCAACAGAAAGTGATACATTCTTGTCACGTGCTTCTGTGATTAGTATCATTCGACACAAACGTATATACTCTCTAAGACAAAACTTCTTTGACTTAGAGAGTAAGGGACAAACTGTAAGAGCCAAATTTGGTCTAAGGGTAAAACTGTCTTTCACCTTAAGCCCATCAGCATGTTAGGCCCGAAACCAAAGCCCAAAGAATTATGTATTTGATTACAATTAAAATCATAAACTAATAACCACTCCACTTAACCTAATTCTAACACTAAACCACACCACCACCACTTAACCTAATTCTAGCATTAATCCTCACTTACTCCAAAACCATTACCAAATACACCAACATTAGATCATGTTTTATCTATAAATATGAAAAGAATACGGGAAGAAGTCATTCAAGTCTCATTTCTCTCACCCTAATACTTCATGCTCTCAATCCTTAATCCCATCATATATATTACACGGCTCTCACGGCCAAACAAAGGAAGTAGAGGTAATATTCAACCTTGCTTTCCCATTTTACAAACTTTTTTCCTGCCACTGACTTGGGCGTCGGAGTGTACCCGGTATCCACCACACCGGTGGTAGCCTACTCTCGTCCACTCTACTTTGATTTTTGCAGGATTGCTAGTGCCCAACTTACAAATTCTGATTGGGGACCCTTGGCGAATTCCGGAGTCCACAATATATATGTATGTATGTATAAGATCATCGTCCCCAAGGGGTGTGGCTTGGTGGTGTAGAGTTCAGGATATCACCTTGAGGTTCTGAGTTCGAATTCAGGGGGTGCACTTCTTGTAAGAGCCTGGGATAGCCGGTGGTTTTACCTGCGCCGCGGCCCAGAATGGGTGGTTTGGTGGCGGGGTTTCCATCGTTTCAAAAAAAAAAAAAAAAAAAAGAAGAAGAAGAAAGAAAGTATAAGATCATCTTTTTATTAAAGAATTTGATACTACTTGCATCAAACTAGGAAAAATGTCCAACATCCTAACAAAAAGATACATGCCAATGAAAAACACCACAATCGCCACTTACAAGACTTTGTTGAGAACACACACTAATAACTCAGTTATTTTAATTTTAATCAACTTTACAACTTTTAACATCTTGATCATCGTTCTCATTCGACCTCGAAATTACATCTTGATGCAACACATATATAAAACTAATAATCATACAAATAATTAATACAAATATAAAGGAAATCAATACTGTAAGAAAATAAAAATGAAACAAAATAATTGACCATGTCGTAAACTGTCTTAAATGGAGGCCATTTGTTTTAAAATTATCGCTAAGTGTCTCAAATTTGAGAAAGTTTGAGATAACATTCTATTATAAATTGTCTCAAATTTTAGAAAGTTTATCAGATTCTAAACACCGACATATCTTCAATTAAACAAAATATTTGTTGTTTGAGACGTTTTACAATATCTATATAATAAAGGAGAATGATGTTAGAGGAAACAGTGTGTATCCAACGGCTCTCTTTATGTGGCTTAATTGACGGCCCAGATCATTTCATTGGTAATTGGAGGAAAGAGAGTGAATTGATTGATGGAAAGGGTCAACAAATTTCAAATTAAAAAATAGAAAGTTAAAATAAAATCATTAATTAAAAATAAAATCATTTAATTCTGTAACACCGTGCCGTAGGGACGGACAATACTGTAACACCGTGCCGTAGGCACGGCCAAATACTGTAACACCGTGCCGTAGGCACGTGCATCATTTAATTAAAAATAAAATCATTTAATGCTGTAACATTGTGCCGTAGGCACGAGCAAATACTGTAACACTGTACCGTAGGCACGGGCCAAATACTGTAACACCGTGCCGTAGGCATGTGCTACAACTAAAACATTAACCTGGAAGTTACTAGTAATTACAATTATTGAAGACAATACCATAAGTTCCTTTTCTTTCTTTCATTTTACTATCATTATTACTATTTCATTAAAGAGCTACAATTTAGAAATTTTTATTTGAACAATTGTGACCAAATATATTTCAAAGTATCACCTCAGGTACATTAACAGTGCCAAAACGGGCAGTGCGAGTGGGATAAACACAGTCATACATGTCGGCACCCAAAGCGCTGCAAACACAATATCCAGGGGATAACCAACACCCTGAAAAATAGCGTACATATATCAATAATAATAGAAAAGAGAAGAAGCAATCACACAATTCATTAGAAGATGAGGTAGTTTGAAGAATGTAGAGATAAAATGACACAAGTCATTTGTACTGTAACATATCGTGGTTTATCTTCAGGCAGTGCAACAATACAGTGAGCAACAACACGACCAGATTTGTGAAGCCCTGAGTGCTTTGGAAAACTAAACCCTATGGCTATGGATACGTCTCCTCCCCTCTCTGCCTGACAAGAAGAAAATTGATTTCCATGAATCGATCTCTCTTCACCAATTTAGCCAGACTCATGATGTGTTTGAACGGAGAAGTCGTACTTTATGGATATGGTGCGATCTATGTAAGCTTCCGTTCAGGTTTTGGTGGTTGATAAGGATATGGGTTACCCGGTTATTCGAGCACTTAACACGTCTCCATTTCACGGATTTGGGTCGGTCCAATTTAAGCTCTCCGGGTTTCCTAGACTGGCTTTTAGAGCTTGCATGGTTGCGACATCTTGGCTGGAGAGGGAGAAGACAGAGACATTACTGAGAGATGGAAGAAAGAAAAGGATAAAGATACCCAGATACACTTTCTTCATTTTCTCAGAAAATTCATTAGTGGGAAAATTTTGAATAACGGACTGGTTGGTTTGCTCCATTCCTCATTCATCTGTACACGAGCCAGTCTGTGTGTTTCTTTTCGGAGGCATCTCCACTTTTTACACCAAGTCTCCCACTGTGGTCGTTAAAAATTGTTTGCACAATTTTTCGTCAATGAGCATGTAAAGTCCAAACCTCCTGAGACAAAGTCCCAGCAATGAGTGTTTGATTCAGTGAATAAGCCTCCAAGGGGCACAAACATACAAATTACAGTCTAAGGATTACAAAGCTAAGAAATGAAAAATAAAATGCTCATAATGAGTCTTCATTGTTTTTTTTCTTCTTCCAACACTTGGGCCTTTTATAATGGAGAGCATTGTCAATCGTTTGAACGGTTTTGCTTCTTTTCCCACGTTTCATGCTTGCACGTAACCGCTGGATCATGCGTTCAACTGGTGAGTTGTGTGTGATAAATGCCAGAATGTAGGGAGCTGCTATCTAACTGCTAGATCGTGAGGTTAACTGCAACGTGTCTGTTCGCACGATAATCATCATGATCGCTTTTCTCTTCGTCGTTCTTCGTCTGCTTTTCCTTTGGTCGTCCTAATTGCTTTTCGTCCTTTGACATGTCCTTTCTTTTCGCCATTCATTGACTCGTTCGTCCAAGGATAATTTTCTTCACCAACAGAGTGTGACCCACAAATTTGGGAATGAGGAATGCGAATCTCATTCCCACCACCCCTCCCATTCCCATTATTGACGAGAAATTACAATATTATCCATAAGATAATTAAATAATATTAATTTATAAATAATAAATAAAATATATTAATAATTAATAATTAATCAATAATCAAGTAATAATAAAAAAATAATATTTACTATTTTAATAAAATAATAATTTAATAAAAGAATATATTAATATTAGTAATTTAATACATTAAAAATTAATAATAAAGTAATACTTAATTAATACTTAATTAATAAATAATAATTAATAATAAAATAATATTTAATATTTTAATAAAGAAAATTAATAAAAAGAATAATAATATTTAGTAATTTAATACATTAATAATTAATAATACTTAAATAATAAATAATAAATAAAAACTATTAATCAATAATTAATAATAAAATAATATTTAATATTTTAATAAAAGAATAATTTAATATTTAGTAATTTAATACATTAATAATTAATTAATACTTAAATAATAAATAATAAATAAAAACTATTAATCAATAATTAATAATAAAATAATATTTAATATTTTAATAAAAGAATAATTTAACATTGAGTAAATTATTACATCCAAAAATTAAAAATAATTAATAAATAATAATTAATATATAATTATAACTAAGTGTATTTTTGTAACTTTTTAACAATTCATTCTGATTACTCGACAAAGTAAACACATCAATGGTAATATTGCTTTATTCCGATTCCGATTCTTATAGTTAAGTAAACAACTTATTCTGATTCTGATTTACCATTCTCATTTCAGCTCATTCCGATTCCATTTCATTCTGATTCCATCTCATTCCGATTACGAGTACGTAAATCTATTATAAATATATTTTATAAGTTTTAAGTCAATTTTCATTCATTAATTGACTAATCTGTCGCAAGTCATTCATTAATTGACTAATGTGTCGCAAGAAAGACTGCAAGAGCCATATTAGCATTTATCTAGCATTTATCATGAACATATGGAAAATGTTTAAAAAATGCTGACTGAAAAAACAAGAGAAATGTAGTTGCAATCACAATGGCAGGTGGACGATGAATGGGCCAGCTCTTGGTTCCTTTGTTTTATTTTTATTTGTTCTTCTATCACACTTCACTCAGTGTGTGAGTGAGGGTAATTACTCACGAATTTATACCTTCATTGATTAATTTTATACTATTCTAAACTACTAATTCTTACTAATTTATTCAGTTTTCGTGACTATATTTTTATTATTAAAACACTCAATGAGCGATTGTGTTATTTTAATCACAAAATCATTGACCGACCGACATTTTGTATCTAAAGTGTGACTAAACTATTTTAGTCGCATAATATTTATTTGAATAATTTTATCAATTTTAGTGACTAATCTAATAGTAGTAATAAAATGTGATGTTTCTTAAAGTGTGTTGGCATTTTGAGTATTAAAAAATTTATTCAATGACAACTCTCTGGCCATTTATTCAATAGGAATGGATATTGTTGGCCCGCTACCAACTTCAACCAGAGGAGTCAAATTTTTATTGCTAGCCACAGGTTACTTACCAAATGGGTCCTAGCAAAAACATACTAGAGTGTCACTGGAGGAGATATGGTTAAATTCTTAAAAAGACAGATAATTACTAATTTTGGCCCTCCGTAAACTTTAATCACAGACAATTGCAGATAATTGCAGAATGCAATGGTGGGTAGCTTCTGCAAGGAGAACAAAAATGAGCAAATTATCAAGCTGCCATTGTGGTGGCCACGATGCCACCATATTTTCAAACTGTCATTGTGATTGCATCTATGTTGCTTGCTGCAAATGAAATTGTTGTTAGGACGGTTGTGAGATTTTTAGGGTCGGATCGGTGCTATGCACTGTGAAAGGGGTGAAACTCATAAATATCAATTATGGCCATATTTTTAATTATTAATGGAATAATATATTCTATTACGAGTGTATTGAAAAAACTGAGGCCGAATCAGAATTCCGAAGCACAAAATTGGAAGAAAATAAGATTCAGCGAGCGGATGCGTGACGCGCGTGCACTGTGTCTAAATGCGCACATCAACGTCCCTTTTTTTTTTTTTTTAATTTCTTCTTCATCGGTTGAAGATATTCTTATTTAACAAGCTCTCAAAATTGACTAATCTGAGCAAATCTGTAGCAAGGAAGACTACAAGACCCATAGTAGCATTTATCATGCGAGCATTTATTTCTGAACTGAATTATTAGTTGTGAAAATATGGAAAATGTTTAAAGAAGGATGACAAAACAAGATGCAAAGTGGTTGCAATCACAATGGCAGGTGGACAATGGGCCAGCTCTTGGTTCCTTTGTTTTTTATTTGTTCGTATGGGTGGTAGAACGAATCAACGAATCGAATTTATATCGAATCATAAACGAATCGAATCAAAATGTGATGGATTCATATTCAATTCGTTTATTAAACGAATCCTAATATCAGGATTCGTATTTGATTCGTTTATTAAACGAATCGAATACGAATATTCGTTTAGTTATGATATTATTTAATAAAATAATTTACCATAATTTATTTAAATTAATTATTCATAAATATATACAATGAATATGTAATTAATATATTTTACTAAAAATACCTTAACAAATATCGACAATAATTATCTTCTATGGTATTAGCCATAATTTCTCGAATCTTAATTGCAAAATAACAATAACTAGTAAAAGAAAATAATAAAACGAATTCTAAACGAACAAACGAATCAATGAGCTTAAATTCGTATTCGATTCGTTTAATAAAGGAATCGAATCGAATTGACCAATTTATTAAACGAATTCTTTTTTCAAACCACACTACAAAAATTATACCATTTAGCGTCGAAATAAATCGACGCCAAAACCATATTTTCGATGCAAAATATTATTAGCGTCGAAATAATCAGACGCTGAAATGTCGACGAGAATAACTTTTAGCGTCGAATTAAATAATTGCGACGCTAAAGACTGTATTTGGCGTCCAATTTTTTCGACGCTAAATTAAATTTTCTGACGCTATAGGTTATATTTAGCGACGAAATAAGTCGACGCTAAAAGTTTAACTTTTCGCGTCGAAATATTTCGACGCTAGAGTATATTAAAAAAGTAATATCTGTATACTTACTGCGGCGATTTTCTTGTAACTATTAGCGTCCAAATGTTCGACGCCAAAAGCAATCTTTTGGCGTCGACTGTTTCAACGCTAATAGTTAAAAAAATTTGTTTTTTAAAAATTATTAATTTACTTCTTTTTAGTCTAAAATAATTGATTTAATATTTAATTTAATTGAAAAAAATTTCTGATTAATAACAGAATTACGAAATATTATAATAATTATTATATTCAATTTTTTTTAGAAAAAAAAAACATATTATATTAAAACTATTTGTTCAAAATGTTTATACAAAACCAAATATAAAATTTATTGCTGCTTGATGGGGGGACTCTCGAGCCCGATGCACCCTGACTGATTGAGGCCTCCAACATCTGACGGAAAACCATCATTTGCTGTTCGAGATGCTCCATCTTCTTCTCGTGGTCCACCTTGAACTGTTGTAGCTCGTCCTTAGCTCGTCTCGGGTGGTGGCTAACTCATCTCGAAGAGAGGCATTTTCCGAATTAACAGTACTGTGTGCAGATGACGTCGGCTTCTTACGAGTGCCAAAGCCAACGTTGTAAGCTGTCTGATTCTTGAAAACTAATTGCGACTACTGCTCATCTGGTATCAGGTCGGACCCTGTCTCCTGAGTTTGATGTTGGAGTTCCATCATTTCGTTTTGTTTCAAAAAATAAGTTAATTTAGAATTTCAGAAAAAAAAATAATATATATAATATTAATTATTTTATTTTAAAAACTGAAACTTACATAGCAGCGTTCGGCTTCTTCATTTATCCATTTGTTTCTCTCATTGTAATGTGTCACACGGAAAAAATCTGGAAATGATTGCACCTCACTTGTGTTACTCTGTTATAAACAGAAAATAAATTCAATATTTTCCACATTAGTAAAACCAATGAACTGTTAAATTTTACGTTATGATATATTTACCTCAGAATGTTCGGCACGATGTTGGATAAATGGCTTCGAACCTCCACGGTGGTTAAAACGCAAGTGACTTCGATTTTCCGCATTTGCGTGACATTTATCCTACATTTACCAACAATGTAAGTACCGAAAACAAAGACAATTATAAATTTCCGTTTATTTCAAAATTTACCTCGTGTTTTTTTGGTAGACCAAAGCTCACATAAGAATGTCCAGTCTTGCTCCTCTATAAAATCAGGCTTGTGTTGTGGAGCATCTGAAGGTCCATGTTCCTCGAATATTGGTTTCAGGACTTTTGTCCTATAATCTTTATAACTTTTCCCCATGTGGTAGTCAATATATTGTTGGACATTCAATTTGGTCAGATCGAAGTCGAACCACTCCTACATGAATAGCAACCGAGTAAAAATAAGTATAAAATAAAAATGTTAACTAATAAACAATATCGAAAACTTACAAGTACGAATAGAATAGCTGGTTGATTTTCGTCTCCCACGGTATCTTTCTCCAAGAAACGTAGTTTTGGGGAGCTTCATATCGAGCTACAGCTCCTATGGCTGTATTAAACGCTGAATTATGTTGTCCGACTTGACTGTGTCCATCATCTGATATTTTAATCCGGATACGGCCGTGGGTCTTAACGTACTTAGACAACCTCAGGCCACGGGTGCGTCCTCGACCCTTCGCTGTACTGGACTCACCTGTGCTAGCAGAGACTCCACCAGGGCCAATTGTCCTTGCTGATATAGATGGAGTCGCATTAGCCCGTCTGCGATTGCCCGGTGCCATCTGCAAAACACAAAAAAGTTTCATGTATTTTGAATGTAATAGAACCAAACCAAACACAGCATTTTATAGTATATGTATGAACATTATATTACAAAACCAAACCAAACTAAACTTAACCAAACCAACACATTCCAAAATTTAATGTTAATCAGAATTTTCTCGCCTTGGCCTTCCTCTCTCGCTCACCTAAATCTCAATCTCACTCACATACAGAATCACAAAAAACAAAAATATACAAAGCTCTCACTCACATAGCCACAAGCAAACAACGCCAAATTCACCACAAGCCATGCAATTCCAAACCCTTAAGTTCTTCTAGTCCCTCACGACACTCACACACACTTTCTCCTTTTGATTACATTCATTCGGCAACAAACAAATAAACTCGTTATTGTATCACAAGACTCGGCAGCCCCCCTCTCTTCGAGACACAAAAATACAAACAAACCCTAAGACTGCTCTCTCCTCTCACACTCTCACCTTTCATTTCATTTGGCTCTCTCTCACTCAACAAACAATCAACAGCCCATTCCAACGACCAATTCAAACCAGAACAGCAGCAATTTGATGCTGTTTCCCTTCACCAGCCATAACCCTTCCCCTTCTCATCATCATCAAATGAATCTGATCCGAACTACTACTACTACCATTACTGATCATCATCATCATCATCATCAAATAGTCCTGAAAACAAATCGCACAGCGAGAAAGAAGAAGTCGATTCTTCATCAAATATTACTTAAACTTAAACTTAAACTTAATCTTAAACTTAAACTTAAGCTTCATTTATATGAGACTTACCTGTAAAGTCTATGAATTTGCTGAAGAAAAGTGGTTGGAGCAGAGAAAGAAGAAGAAGGCAGAGAGAAATATCTGATTTTGAACGTCTGAGCCGAGAAAGAAGAAGACACTGGTTTTAGGGATTTAATGGACATTTAGCGTCGAAATTATTCGAGACGCCAAAAGTAAATAGTATCGACGCTAAAAGTTGGCAGCTTATTAAAATTTAGGGTTATTTTTCTGGGAAATTTAATTTTTTTTTGTTAGACATTTAGCGTCGATAAGACTTCTCTCGCGCTAAATGTATAACATTTAGAATCGAAATATAATAGTCGACGCTAATGTCTGTCATTTAGCGTCGATTCTTATTTCGACGTTAAATGTCTAACATTTAGGGTCGACTATTATATTTCGACGCTAAATGTCTACCATTAAAAATAATAATAACAATTATATGATAATTATACTATTAATAATTACGACAATCTTTCAACCATATTTAAATAATATCTGAAAACAATAACCATACATTATAATACAGAAAATTATTCATCAATCACAAAATACATAACTTCATTAATCACTATTATCTTCGATATTTGAGGATTCGTGACTGGAATCGAAGTCATCTTCAGTGTCAAATTCTTCTTCACTTGCTACTCTTCAACGCTCACTTCAGAATGAAGAATTATCTCAACGTCTGTACAATCTCGTGTTAATGTGATATTTTCAGGAACGGTGACAGTTGGTCCATAAAATATCTGTTCAGGAACTTCGAAGTTGCCAGAGACTTCTTGTGTTTCATCTGATATGTCAACTCTATCTTTCTCCTGCGTGTCCCAAATGCCCCTATGTTGTAACTTTTCTACCACCATCCATCCAGTTCCTACTTTGGATCAGATATATATATCACTGAACGTGCTTGGGTACAAAAAATATATGGATCATTCTTGTACCAAAACATTGAACATTAATTGACGTTAGATGATTACTAACTTGAATTCTCCTCTTTCTGGCATTTGTGTCAAACCACTTACAGTCGAATAGCACAATATGTCGTCTGGGTCGGTATATCAACTCAATGACCGATTGCAACACTCCGTAGAAGTCAATAAGATCTGAGCCGTGTTCTCCTTGGACTACAATTCCATAATTCTGAGTCACATGAGTAACATCTCGCTGTTCGGTATGAAATCTAACTCCGTTGACAATGCATCCACTGTATTCATAAGCCTGCTTTTGAGGCCCATAAGCCAAAGAAACCAACGAGGATGACGAGTCCAATTGACCATTTTGCACTTGGTTCTTAATCTAACAATGAGAGAAATAGATGTGTTAATATAACAAACTGAAATATTTAATGTTAGGATAAAAATAAATATAAAATGTTAGGCCTTACAGTTGTCTCAAACCATTTAGGAATTATTTTTTTTTGTGTTTCATCAACGTTATGGTCACCACCACATTGTAGCATTGTTAGATGTTGCCTACAAAAAATGAGTTAGGTTAATGTATGGCAAAATACATGGTTATGCACCAGAAAAACTTACGTTAAATACGGTTGCACTTCATCACAATTACTCAATATAAACCAATGCGCACGTTGAACTTCCTGAAGGGTTAGTAATTTGACACCTACTGCTCCAAATGGTCTGCAATTTTGACGGAACACTGTGATATCTTGCGAATTACTTGCATCTCCATCATAGTTTCGTGGCCGACGATTAAAATGAGTTTCAATATTCTGCATGTACATCGAACAAAATGTTATTGCTTCACTTATTACAACAGCTTCAGCTATTGACCCTTCAGGGCGCGCCTTGTTTTTCACATATTGTTTGTAATCTCCCAAAGCCCTGCGGATATGACAACAAGTTTGCATTAAAACTAAATTCAATGCACAGTAAAAATTTAAGAATGTAATATTTAAAACTGTATATTATAGTACCTCTCAATGGGATACATCCATCTGTAATGGACATGACCTCCCTTTCTAGCTTCAGCCGGTAAATGCACGGCCAGATGTACCCACATCAAAAAAAACGGGTGGCAAAATTCGCTCCAGCTTGCATAGGATTATCACGATTCCTCGCTCAAGTTCGTCAATAACAGTTGTGGTTAATGTCCTCTGACATAATTGTTTAAAGAAGCCACATAGATCAAGTACGACGTCGCATACATGGGGGGAGATAAGGTCGAATGCCAACAGGAAGGAGAATCTCGAGAAGCACATGACAATCGTGACTCTTTAATCCCGTTATTGTATCATCTCTGACCCAACGCCCAATATTCGATGCATAATCATCAGGGAATTTAACCATTTTCAGCCAATCACAAATGATTTTCTCTCTGATTGAGTGAGCACATAACTAGCAGGTGGCTTAATAAGACCTCGAGAAGTGACTTGTAAATGCAATTCACTACGAATTCTAAGATCTTGTAGGTCCAATCTAGCATTTACAATGTCTTTTGTCTTACCCGGAATATTGAATAGTGTGCCCACTAAACTCTCACAAATGTTTTTTTCTATATGCATTACATCCAAATTATGTCGCAAACTCAGAGTCCCCCATATTCTAACTCAAAGAAAATACTATTTCCTGTCCAATTCAACTCTTCAGGTAAGCGTTTTCATTTTTATCTCTATTATTAGGATGTTTACCTGGTGTGCTGTCTCTGAGATGTTGATGTTGGCAAAGTATGTCGAATCCAGACAATGGACTGGGCATACTCTGAGGTTCATGTTGACCGTTAAATAATTTACTCCTCCGCCAATGATGACTCAACTCAAGAAATCTTTTGTGCCCTGTGTATCCTATTTTATTCCGTAATCGTTGCGAAGGTGTTTGACCCGCACAAACTGGACATGCCATGTATCCCTTAGTGCTCCATCCAGATAATGAACCATAAGCTGGAAAATCATTAATGGTCCATAATAAAGCGGCATGCATATGAAAATACTGCTCGGAAGCTGCATCATAGGTATACACACCCATATTTCATAATGTTTGTAACTCTCCGATCAATGGTCTCAAGTAAATATTCATATCTTTACCAGGGGAACGTGGACCAGAGATAAGCAATGACATAAACATGAACGGATCCTTCATACATTTCCATGGAGGTAAGTTATATGGAAACAATAACGGGCCACATGCTATAAGAGTTGTACATATTCCCAAATGGGTTAAAACCATCAGAGGCAAGACCTAACCTGACATTACGGGGGTCCTCAGCGAAACGGGGGTACATGTCATCAAATTCCTTCCACTCGGTTCCATCCGCAGGATGTCTAAGTATGCCCTCTGCACCGATCCTCTTTTCATGATGCCACATCATGTCAGTCGCTGTGTGTCGTGACATGAACAATCTCTGCAGCCTGGGCGTTAAAGGGAAATATCGCAATATCTTTTGAGGCACTTTCTTCCCCGTACCACGGATTTTGTACCGACTTTCACCACATATCGGACAATATTCAAGTGATTCATACTCGGCACGAAATAATACACAATCATACTTACAAGCATGAATGGATTCATACCTCATTCCCAGATCACGCAATATTTTCTTTGCCTCGTAGTACGACTTAGGCAATTCGCTTCCAACCGGTAACATTTGGCCCAGTAACTCTAGCATCATATCAATATTTTGTTGGTCATTCTGTTGATCACTTTATGTGTAATAATTTCACAACGAAATTCAAGATCGACATTTCAGCACCTTCAAATGGAATTTTTTTTGCCTCATCAAGTAGTTCACTAAATAAATTTTGATCATTTCCACTTAACACTGGCATGTCACCACTGACACTATGACCAAGTTGTGGACCTTGTAAGTCATGCAAAGCATCGATTATCTCATCTTACAGGTTGATTGTAACTACTGCTCCCTTCACTGGAATCAATAAACCGTGACTGAGAATGATACTGCTCACCGTGATAAATCCATGTACGGTAAGTTGGTGATATTCCTGGCATGTATAATTGATTATGAACTTCATCTAACTGTTTCCTTTTCCTATTCAAACAATTTGCACATGGACACCGAACACGACCTTCTGCATCAATGTGTTGCTTTGCGACTTCCATAAACTCATACACTCCATTACGATATTCAACACTCAATATCCAGCGAGCTCATCCAATTTCTATCCATTTAAGCGAAATACCTAAATATAATAATATAATTATATTAAATATCATATACACTCATCAATATTAATAATTCATTAATTATTTATTTAAGCATATACATATATATTTAGTTGATAAAGTAAATAGTTTACAGGAAAATTCTATTTAGTTAATTAATTAACTTAATCTACATATATGAACATAAACCACTAACAAAAAGTATATAATAAACATAATCATAAAAATTGAAAAATAATAAAGAAATATAAAAGAAGACTTACCTTATGGAAAATTGATTACAATTTTATTGAAAATTTGTAGGAGAGTTGTGAGGTTGCAGAGGACAGATTCTGAGATTTCAGAGGATGAAAATGAAGAGAATGAGAGAGAAAAACAAAAAGAGGGGGAGAAGGGTTGGTGGCATTCTGTATTTTAATCTATATTTAGCGTCGAAACAATAAATTCGACGCTAATTGTTGTAATTTTTAGCGTCGAAATAGTTTATTCGACGCTAAATGTTCGATTTTTAGCGTCGACATAAATTTAGACGCTAAAGATTAAAGGATTGTCGGTGGAATCTTCATAAACCTTTAACGACGCCACTTAGTCGACGCTAAATGTCTTGTTTTTGGCGTCGACTAGTAGTTTTGACGCTAAAAGTATAACATTTAGCGCCAAAAATTATTGGAATAGTAAAATAATTTAGCGTCGAATATTTTTCGACGCTATAAGTGTACTTTTAGCGTCGATAACAGTTTTCGACGATAAAAGTTGAATATTTGGCGTCGAAAATTATTTTCGTCTCTAAAAGCCTGATATTTGGCGTCGAATTTTAATTACGACGCTAAAAGTGATTTTTAGCGTCGAAATTTATTTCGACGCTAAATGTCTGGACGCTAAAAGCCATAATTCTTGTAGTGCCAGTATTCGCTTTAAAACGAATCGAATCGAACGAATAAACGAATCACAACCCAAATTGCCGCCCCTATTGTTCGTCTATCACACTTCACTCAGTGTGTGAGTGTCACTGGAAGAGATATGATTAAATTCTTAAAAATACAGATAATCATTATATTTTACCCTCTGTAAACTCTAATCGCAGACAATTGCAGAATGCAATGGTGGGTAGCTTCTGCAAGGAGAACAAATATGAGCAAATTATCAAACTGCCATTGTGGTTGCCGCGATCATATTTTCAAACTGCCATTGTGATTGCAACTATTTTGTTTGCTGCAAATGAAATTGTTGTTAAGACGGTTGTGAGATCCTTGGGTCGGATTAGTGTTACGCACAGTGAATGTGGTGAAACTCATAGATATCAATTATGGCCATATTTTTAAATTATTCAATGGAATAATATATTCCATTCCAAGTGTATTGAAAAAACTGAGACCGAAACGGAGTTCGGAAACACAAAATCGGAAGAAAATAAGATTCAGCGAGCGCGTGTGTGACGCGCGTGCACTGTGTGATAAATGCGCACATTATAACACCTTTTTTTTTAATTTCTTGTTCATCGGTTGAAGATATTCTTATTTAACAAGCTCTCAAAATTGACTAATCTGAATAATCTCTCGCAAGCAATAGATCAGGACCCGATTCCGGTTCGAAACCGAACCGGAATCGAACCGGATAGAACCGTAAGGTTACGGTTCTATCCAGTACCGGTTCCAAAATCGAAACCGAACCGAACCCATAACCAGTTCGGTTCGGTTTCGGTTCGGAACAGGAACCAAACCAATTTTTTTTATTTTTTCCCTTAAAAAGTAGAGTTCGGTTCATTTCGGTTCAGCGGTTCCAAAAAACTGGAACCGTAGAACCGAACCGAACCGTGGCCACCTCTAATAAGCAAGACTGCAAGACCCATACTAGCATTTATCATGCTAGCATTTATTTATGAACTGAATTATTAGTTTTGAAAATATGGAAAATGTTTAAAAAGGCTGACAAAATAACAAGCAAAGTAGTTGCAATCACAATGGTTGCAAACTTGCAATCACAATGGCACACACCTAAGGGATTGACAATTATGAAATTGATTCACAATAAAAAACGAAGGGATTAACAATCGTGAAATTGTTTCACAACAGAAAAGTTGATTGTTTATTGCATGCGAAATGAATATAGAGGGGCACAACAATTCATCCATAAAAATTAAGAGTAGACAGTAGATCTATAATATTTTATAATGTGTATGATCCAAATTAATGGCAACCACATAACATACTCATAAAAATAATAATAATAATAATAATACATAAAATATAACATAATGAATTAGAATTACGGGTTCTAATTTTAAGATTGAAATTCAGAATTTCAGGTTTTGAATTAGAATTATAGGTTCTAATTTTAATATTGAAATTCAGAACTTCAGGTTCTAAATTGGATTTATTGGTTCTAATTTTAATATTGAAATTCAGAACTTCTTGTTGTGATTTATTTAAACTGCAAATTTTATGTTGCAATATTAAAAAATAATAAGAATTTGGATTCAAGTAACATAAGAATTAAGCATGCAAATCAAAAATCGCATATAAATCATAAGCCATCATGATTTGCCTTTCGGCTTTGATTACAGTCAGAAGCCTTATATCAATCATAAACCATCATGATTGTACTTCCGACTTTGATTATAAACAGAAGCTGCGTACAAATCATAAACTATATTCACAGTTTCTGATTATAGCGAATTAGCTTCAGGCCTTTGCATATGATGATTCGTCTTTAATTATAGTGAATTGTTCTGATAATGTGTTGCAAAATAAAAAGAGAAATAGATGAAAGAAAGGTACATTGGAAAACTGTAGACTTTTCTTATTGATTTTGAAAATGAATTAATTTTACAAGAGTTGCTCTATAATTATAAAGAGAGATTAGCTTAAGATTATTATCGCTAAGTAATGTGGGATAAACTAAAATTGAAAATAAAAGTGAGGGGTCATATTATTTACAACACTCCGCCTTGGTACTTATCACTTTAATTTTACAATAATTGACATAACATCACCTCATTAAAACCTTATCAGTAAAATTCAATGGGACAATATAATGGTTCATTTTTTATTATAGTGAATCATACATTTCAATCTTTCTTATAAATGTTTGTTATTTTTAATTTTCTAACGTAATGAAAGGATAATAACCCTAAAAAAATGGTATCCAACTACTGTATACATTATCATACAATACTAATTTCGAAAATATAAGCTATAGTTCATATCGTTAAATTTTTTTTTTATTAATTTTTAGTCAATTTTCATTCATTAATATTAAATGATTTGAATATCCTAAAAATTCTCCGGAGAAAACAAATGGTGTTTCTAAATTGGATAAAAATATCTCAATTAAAAAAAGTTTATGTTAGAAATTAAAAATTATATTTTTTTTTTTAAAATTATAGAGGATAAAATTATATTTTTAAAACTTGTGAGACTACTACGAAAAATATCCATGATTAATATAAAAATTTGGAGAGTATTGTTTTCTTTTTTCAAAAAAAAAAAAAAAAAATCATTTCACTTGAAGTTGTCCCGACTCCCGATACATATTTCTTTGTTCCTTCATTTGAGGGACGTCCACTCTCTCTTCATTATTAGTATTATAGTATATATTAGTTGTTCATCGGTTGAAGATATTCTTATTTAACAAGCTCTCAAAATTTGACTAATCTGAAGAACCTGTAGCAAGGAAGACTGAAAGCATTTATCATGCTATCATTTATTTCTGAACTGATTACTCGATAAAGTAAACACAATGGTAATATTGGTTCATTCCGATTCTTATAGTTAAGTAAACAACTTATTCTGATTCTGATTTACCATTCTCATTACAGCTCATTCCGATTCCATTTCATTTCGATTCCATCTCATTCCGATTACGAGTACGTAAACCTACTATAAATATATTTTATAAGTTTTAAGTCAATTTTCATTCATTAATTGACTAATGTGTCGCAAGAAAGACTGCAAGAGCCATATTAGCATTTATCTAGCATTTATCATGAACATATGGAAAATGTTTAAAAAAGGCTGACAAAACAAGAAGAAATGTAGTTGCAATCACAATGGCAGGTGGACGATGAATGGGCCAGCTCTTGGTTCCTTTGTTTTTTATTTGTTCTTCTATCACACTTCACTCAGTGTGTGAGTGTCACTGGAAGAGATATGATTAAATTCTTAAAAAGACAGATAATCACTATATTTGGCCCTCCGTAAACTTTAATCACAGACAATGGCAGAATGCAATGGTGGGTAGCTTCTGCAAGGAGAACAAAAATGAGCAAATTATCAAACTGCCATTGTGGTGGCCACGATGTGACCATATTTTATAACTGCCATTGTGATTGCATCTATTTTGCTTGCTGCAAATGAAATTGTTGTTAGGACGGTTGTGAGATCCTTAGGGTCGGATCAATGCTACGCACAGTGAAAGTGGTGAAACTCATAGATATCAATTATGACCGTATTTTTTAATAATTTAATGGAATAATATATTACATTACGAGCGTATTGAAAAAACTGGGGCCGAATTGGAGTTCGGCATACAAAATTGGAAGAAAATAAGATTCAGCGAGCACGTGCGTGACGCTCATACACTGTGTGCTAAATGCGCACATCTTTCCAGAGAGCAGATGGAAATTGGGGTTTTCACCCAAATTCCTTTCCAACATTCACTAAACACTTTCAAACACCCAAAATTTAATTTTAACATCAAAGCCAACATTAAACGTATTATAGAACAAAATCATATTTTTCAAAATATCATATATTCTTACAAAAATAAAAATTTGCTTAAAAAATTATACATGCGTAAAGTTTTACTTTAAAATACAAACCAAACAAGAATCTCATAATGAAGTGACTCATGAACAATTGTGGTCAAGTGATTCTAGAAGGGTAGTTATAGCTCCAAGCTATCATTTAGAGTTCAAAACTCTTATTTTATGTTCATGTCTAACATGAAAATTTTTGATCCAATCACAAGCATATTATATTTAAGCTTTCAAAGCATCCATATATAATTTTTTAACCTAATTTTAACTTCAAATAACGTTTCTATGTATCAAATAAAAAACGTAGCTTATTAGAGAATATCAAACTTACCTAGTAAGTTTTAACCAAAGATATAATCTTCTTCTCCTTGTTGAAAAATGTAGAGAACTTTCAAAGCTTATCTATTGTAACATCCCCGATCCGGGAAATGCTACCGGTATGAGATAGACCGTACTAACCTCATAAGCCTCTGACTCTCTAATCATGAACAAAGATAATACTCTTTTCTCAATTAAAATCTTACACATGAGACCATCGTCCAACTCATCAACATGAAATATAAACTCAATAATTATGATGGTAAACTTAATAACATTTGTTTACAATGACTATCACATTACTCAAGACTAATACGTGACTTTTATTTGACTCTAACTGGACTCTTACTCTTTCTGACTTGGACTGATGGACTTCATACCCTTATGACTGCATCAGTATCCGTCCTCCCGAGCTCGTCCTCCAAGAATACCTACAAAACAAGGAAACTGGGAGTGGGGGTTAGATCGTCATACGATCTAAGTGAGTGGACGATAAAAACTGAAATACTATAATGAAAACTTTAAATTCAAAAATCAAGGGCCTTTCAGAAAATCAAATTGTCTAAAAATCCTTTTCTTGTCTGAAAACTCTAAGCTATTTTAGAGAAAACTTATCTGAAATTTAATAAAACTTAACCTTTCTGAAATCTGCTTTCTGAAAACTGTTTATGAAAATCTGATATCTAAAAACTTTTTTTCTGAAAATCTAATATCTGAAAACTGATCTGTAACTGAAAAACGTGTCGTATGGGGGCGTTACATATCGTCGTCCCCCAAACGTCTAACTAGAGCCAGGAATGCAAATTCATGACTTTGGGGCGTTATGTATCGTCGTCCCCTAAAACATGTCACAACTGTCCCTAAAACTGGTGGTTTTGGGGCGTTACATATCGTCGTCCCCTAAGCCACTAAAATAGAACTGGAGGTGCAGATCTATGCTACCCTCCAAGCTCTGAAACTAGGATTTAGGGGCATCTGTCATCCCTAGTCGGAGTTCCGGCGTCAGATGTGATACAATCTACTCAGAGACTTCAGAGGTTCTGAAGAAAACTGTGGGTCGCGGGCTTGAAGAGTTGCCTTGAGTTCTTGCAGTATTGAGGTACTTGAGTCGGTGGAGTTGCCACCATAGGTCTTGACCATCGCTGTAAGTTTTTCTCTATATAGTGGATTCATGTGGTAGCCTTTACCCGGAGTGGTTTTTTTTACTCGCAAGAGTTTTCCACTTCGTCACCAAATTAAATTATTGTGTTGATTTTGTGTGATTGATTTAATTTGCTGCTTTAATTTATTATTATTGTTTTTATATTTGCAGCATAATTAATTGTTGAATATTGTGGTTACATGTTAATTTATCCATAGTAGCAGTAATCAATAATTGTCTTGTTTATTGCGTTAAATTCCGCATAGGGTCAGAACCTTAGGATAATCGCGAACTTTCAAATTTTAATGCTAATTAATTAATAAGATGGATACGAATATTAATATCTCCCTATCATACCCATCTCATTGCGATGAATAATCCCACTCACCAACTTTGACTAGACCCACCAAAATTTGTTATATATTCTCTCCAATGGAAGCATGGTGGTATTGGCAAATAAACTAAGAAAATTAAGTCGAAAATGTCCAGTTTCCACCAAATGTTTGGCGCAAATGAAACACCTTTCATGTTGCAAATCTTGTACACTATTGTTACCATCTTTTTCATATTTGTCCTGTTCAAATGGTTTTTCCAACGCAGCAAAAGAAACTTACCACCTTCTCCACCAAAGCTCCCAATCATCGGAAACCTCCACCAACTTAGCTCATACCCTCATCGCTCACTTAGTGCT
>SKCR01033864.1:0-42580 GCA_019454045.1 Zanthoxylum bungeanum | reverse complement strand
TCCTTATCATGTTTCCATTAAATTACATGTTGGTTACCTTACACTATAATCACTCTATAATTCTTATGGTATATCAAAAAACAGTGTCATTCCCAAACCTTTTGTTATACACCACATACTGCAGCTTATTTGTTACACCTTCTATTTCTTGACTGTCTAAAATTCTTATATATATTCTATAAAAAGATATATTCTAAGAGTCTTCTTGCTGAGAATTCAACACCCTCTTATCTTATTTTACGTAACTATTGGGCTCGGGCTTTTCACTTTTGCTTAAAGATCTTTTATCTCTAAAGGTATTTGCGCTCTCTGTAACTGAATTCCTTTATCTCGGCTTTGACTTTGGAAGACTTATGCATACACACATGTATATACAAGGCTGCTTACAGGTTCCACCCTATAAATTTCCTTGTCTCTGCTTATCTGTATAATTTAGGAACTTATAGTGCAGGTTCGGGTTCTTTATGTACCTCTTATCCAATATTATTGTTCATCTCATGGGTTTACTTTAATGAGGTTGGTCCTGATAGCTTTCCGGGGAGCTTAACTGTTCGAATACTTTTGTTTAAACTATACTTCTATTATAGACATGGATGTTGGCTATTTGGTTCTAGTTATAGTTCATGTTTTATTCAAACATTTTCTTTCATTGATACTAATGTTCGACACTATCTTGTTTTCCATAGAGTAATGTTGTCAAGGGTCGTTGCCTAAATACATGCAAGTGTACCGTATCTTGAGGATTCACTCGTTTTTCTAATTGCAACTTTGGACTAACTTATCTTCTCGATTCCATGGTATATTATATATCTACCAAACCATCCATACTCGTGGCTTAGGCCGTCCCACACCCGTAGTGTTTTGGCCGATTTAGATTAGGGATGGGTACTTTATGTCAATTATGAAAACTGAAATATAATAGAACATTGGTTTCATTTCAATGCCGAAGAATCATGTTGTTAAATACTTTTCTATTTGCTTGCTACGGTCGTTACACCTTAATAGCTTCACTTTCAAACTTTTTCTTAGAACTTTTTTCACCATCTGCCTTATTTTACTCTTTATCAAAAACTTCATTGGTTTATGTCTCTATCTTCTCATCTTAGGAATTTCTTCTTTCCTTATACATCCTCTATATCGTCTAACCTTAATTCCTTGAAATCTTAGTCCTTACTTGACTATTATTTTATTTCTGTACTGCTCTATCTGAACGGCTTCTTTCCTGAGTCTTTTATTCAGGACTGTCACTCACTTTTATCCCGTTCTTAAACTACATCTGAAGGTCTTATGTTATGGTCTTCCTTCACTATACTTTCACTTATTCCTGAGAACATCATGAGACAACCTTGAAGGTCTGTCTCTACAACTGTTGTCCAACGAGGGTTGGGAGGGTGGGAGCTAGTCTTGAGGCCTTTCCAGTTATAGTGGTCTAGTTTCACATACTGCTTATTTATAAGCTTAGGACTCTCGTGCAAATATATATATCTGATGTCTTTTCCTACACCCGGATACTACTTCTAAAACTGTCTGATTTACCTTCTCCAGCTTTACTTCTGATCCTTTTGATTATCGAACACACTACCTCTTCTGTGAAATTCCTCTGGAATCATGCTCTCTAAAAACTTTCTCGTGTTGTTTCTGCACTCCTTCCTATTTAGTCTCTGTGGTTTAACCTTCTAAAGTCATTACTTTCTCTCTCTGAGTGTCGTTATACTCTCTTTATTATTCTTCCTTAAGAATCTTACTCTGCTACCAAGGTTCATTTCTTGTCTCAGTTCCTTGAACTCCTTACATCTTTACTCTTCCTAGAAACTCTATTTACTTTGATTACTTAGGACATCTCCTACTAAATCTTTTGTTCAGATGCTACTCTTTATATAGTCATTCTTCTCAATACCATGAGACTCTTTACAAATCGTTCGCTATATTCCTAAGAAGCGCTCTTCCTAATCTCTTCGTACTTCTAAACCTTTACTTCTTTAAAGGTTCCTTAATTCTATGGTGGTTTCCAGGCTTAGCTCGACTTATTGTGGCCTTAAACTATTCTATTTCGTACTTCTCTTCTACTCTACTAGTCCCTTCTCTGTAATGGGCTCTAAGTTGAGAGGTGGGCTTATGCTCACTGACTTGGTTAGAGTTTTCACTTATTCTGGCTGTCTCCAAATTATATTACCCCTGTCTCTAAACGTACTGAATCTTCCTAACACTTCTGTTTTCCTTCTTACTATTTTAAGATCCTATCTTTTTGGCACTACGCCATACTACTGAGGCTAGTGGTGATTCATTCTTCTGACTACTTCCTAGATCTTTGTTCTCTACTCCAAGTCGCAGCTATGGCATCTAGTTCTATTGTCCATACTAATACTTTTGTCACTCCCAAAATATCTTTAATTTTACGGGTCTACTCTTTTGTACTTCCACAGATTCCTATTGATATTGGGCTACTCTGTAGGTCCTGTCGAGTTTAATTTTTCATGTGGACTTCTACTAATATTATAAGCCTTGTGCTGTCTTATCTAGATCTTTTAGGCTATTCTGGGTTCCCTTCTTTATATCCTTGAAAACTCCCCTAACCTCTTTCTTGGTAATTTACCTTCCTAGATCTTTCCATTTCTGAATTCCTGTCGAGCTTCTTATGGTCGCCTATATATATTAACTGATAGGGGCTAGGGCAACATCTAATGCCTTGATACGTCTCGGTATCCTTATTTTGGTATTTTATGTCTTGGTAGAGTCTATTTCTCATGTAGGTTAGGTATGAGGTAGGCTATGTTAGGACGGCTTCCTTAACTGGTATGACTAAGTGGTTGAAAACTAAGTAGCTTAGGGTCGTGTCTACATCAGATTGCTTGGGTAAGGTAACTAATCATTGCTTATGTCGTCCTCCATCTTATTTACCTACGGGCCTGAGTTCGGGAAATATAAAATCTCCTCATCCTTAAGGCATCTCACATCTATCAAAAGCCTTCACGAATAATCTTGATTTCTTGCTTCTTCTGCCTTGTGGTTGTTCTTGGATTTTCAGGGGACTCGCTATCTACACGATGTGCTTGAGAGTTATTGGATCAACTTAGAAGAATTTCTGAGGAGGGAAGGAATCTCGCTTGAGGGAAAGAAAATTTGCTTAGATCTACCTCTTGTTTAGGCTTGATATACTCTTCTTTTCTACAAGTTCTGGTATTATCCTCACTATCTTATCTCTATGTCTCTGAGTCTTACTACTATAGGTTTTGGCATTTTCTTATCTATCTGTTTTTGTACCTCCATCTCTTTTTGCTTCTGATTGCTTAGATTTCTACATTCTATCTTTACTGCTCTTTCTAACTTTTATTTCTCTTTCCATTTTTCGTGGGTGGGTACTCATGAGACCTTTCTATCTCTTTCTGTCTCTTTATCTTTCCTTGTCTTTGGCTGTCTAAACATCTATACCTTCTTTCTTACTTTCTTATAGCTTTCATATCCCATATCCTTGTGTAACTTTTTCTTAAATCATTACTATTTAATTTCATAGCTTACTCTGAACTTCTGGTGATAGGCCAGGATAAATTTAGGAAAGATTCTTATATTGGGTCTAAAGTATAACTTCTCTTGTAAGGAAATACTATTCGAATTATCTAGGAAAGCTTACTAACCTGTCTACGGGACTTTGAGGACGTACTCGAGGATCGGATACTGGAGAGGCAGTGTCTTGCATACGAGCATCCCGGACATACTGCGTATACAAAACTCCCAACACTCTACCCATTGCAGTCAGTAACTCCATAGACCATGCTCTGATACCATCTTTGTAACATCCCCGATCTGGTAGATGTTACCAGCAGGGAATAGGCCGTCATATTCCCCTGAGCTTCTGTCCTCCTGACTATAAACTACAATATTATACTTTTCTCAATCAAAATCCTATTTTGGAACCAAAGCCAAAAACTCAATAATATGGAAAAGTAAGTTCATAAATGTATACTTACTAACACTTGCTTTCTTACAATGACTATACATAACCCAAATACAAATACACAACTTTTATCTGACTCTGACTGGACTCTCACTCTAACTCTGACTCGTAATTGTGGACTCCAACCGTAGTGAGCACATCAGTATCTGTCCTTCCAAGCTTGTCCTCCGAGAATACCTGCAACCATAGAAAACTGGGATTAGGGGGTTAGATCGACGCACTATCTAAGTGAGTGGACGAAAAAAAACTGAAAAACTAATATAAAAGCTTTCAGTTCTAAAACCAATCTCCGGAAATATCTTTACATGTAAACTCTTTTTTAAAAAACTTTATCTGAAATCTCTTTTATAAAACTTAATCTTTCTGAAATCTGCTTTTGAAAATCTGGTTTCTGGAAACTATTTCTAAACTCTTATTTCTGAAAACTGTAAACTACTATGTATCTAAAAACCTTGACGTATGAGGGTGTTACGTATCGCTGTCCCACCATACGCCTAACTGGAGCCATCAGTGCAAATCCATGTCTTTGGGGTGTTAGGTATCACCGTCCCCCAAAACATGCCACTACTATCCATGAAACTGGTGGTCTTGGGGCGTTACGTATCGCAGTCCCCCAAGCCACAACCTAGAACTGGGGGTACGGATTTATGCTACCCTTCAAGCTCTGAAACTAGGGTCTAGGGGTGTTACGTATCGCCGTCCCCTAACCCTGAACTAGGATCTGGGGGCGTTACATATCGTCGTTCCCCCAGTCCTCTACATGTGTACATGTCTCTGTCCGTCAATTCCAAACTGTATCAAGTTACACACTGGGGTGGGTTTTTCCCCCATGCCCCGAAAAACATAAAACTCATGCTTGAAACTCTACATGTGTACATAAAACTCTACATATGTACATGTCTCTGTCCGTCAATTCCAAACTGTATCAAGTTACACACTGGGGTGGGTTTTTCCCCCATGCCCCGAAAAACATAAAACTCATGCTTGAAAAGATTTTTGTCTCAATCATAACTTAAATCATAAACTGTCATGTAATAACTGTAGTAAAATCATCTAACGCCCTAAAAGCGTGAAAATAAGTCTGATAAGAAAATACGAAATGAAAATTCAGTAAAAGAGAAAATATCCACTCACTGGTTGGAATTTGGCTGGCATTACTCGCTTACTGAGAAAACTCCAGCTTCTGCGATAATCTACATTGAATAAACTAAATTAGAATTGAACTAAGAAACGCACTTGAAATTAGGCTAAGGTTTGCTTATTCAAGTAAGCATTATCACTCTAAGGGTATCGTATACATATCATGATGTAATAAATACATACAAGTTGATACGAGACTTATAGAGTAACCTCTTAACGCGTTCGGGTGACACTGGGATCGTTTGAAACTGATTTAGGCCATTTTTGTTCACGCGTCGCGACACGAATCAACCAGAAACATACCCTGAATTTTGCCATGCACGTCGCGACGAACGACCCCTTCGCATCATGATGCGTAAAGAACCAGAAGCATTCCTGGGAAAATTCCCGGATCGCGTTGCGACACAGGGCTCTCTGCGTCGCGACGCAAGGCCAATTTCTGGTCTTGATTTCACTCTCTCAAACATAATTTATTCCATACTTCTTCCAAACATTTACACAAGTAAATTTCCTCAATAAATATCCTATAGCATCATCAATACTGACTTCAAATATTCTTTAATCTCATTATTCTTAACACCTCATAAAACCATTAAGATATTCCAAAAATGAACAATTGACTCTAAAATCAACTTCTTTCCATGACAATCACCAATACACCATTCTTATCATGCCACTAGCATTAACATATACTCAAATTATAAAGATTCCACAAAATCAAGTTTGGGTCAAATTAGTCTTACCTTTTCCCTTGTAGATTTCCGCATCTTCTTAGGGTTTCAAGGATGCCAAAAGTTCTTGCTTCTTATTTCATCTTTCTTCTTCTTTTCTTCTTCCTTTGTTTTTCTTCTTTTTTTTCTTCTCCTCATTTTCTTCTTCTTCTTCTTCTTCTTTCTTCCCCCTCTCTCACACGTTCTCTCTCTTCTTTCTTTTCTTTCTCATTTTTTGAAACATTGAATAGTGACCCTCTTATATAGTAGGACTTAATTTATATTAGGAATAATGTGGAAAAGTGTAGAATATTTTTTGAAAATTTGATATTTTTCCATTTGAGTCCGAAATAACAATTCATCCAAATTTTTATCTTTTGTTTTGACCAATTTCTGGTCAGAATTTGGAAAGAGTTTCAACACGGAAGTTGTAGCTCTCGATCTCATCTTTCCAGATATATAAAACTCATAGAAATCGAAGTTCGTATGAGGAAGATATGGCCGAAATACCATGAGCCATCCGGAGTGGTAAATTGTAACATCTAATATCGGATTCTCGAAGAATTTCCGATATTCATCGCTCGAGAGCATATATTTCCAAAACATTATTTATATTTCGTCACACTTGTCTCACAGTAAAACAATAGTTGAAATTCTGGTCGTTACTATTCATATTGATTTAAAATATTATATGAGATATGGCCAAAATGGAAGCTCCAAGTGTTGATTGATTCGGCCAAGAGGAGAAGAGGTGGAAAGCTCCAAGCTTTGTGAATTCCTTGCTCTATGATGGTTTCCCTATCACCTCTTTTGATCCCTTGAAGGTGCTAGCCTTGCATGTGAGAAGATGTTCCAAACAACCACACTATCTTCAAGCTTTTTGGCAACCAAAATGAAGAAGATGAAGACCAAAAAACTGCATGCAGTTTTCGGCAATGTGAGAGAGAGAAGAGAGATTTTTCTTGTTGATTTTGATACCAAAATCAATTTATATTTATGCCATAATATTTATTAAATAATAATAAATCTATGACACAAACCATGCAAAGGCTTAGAGTGTCAAACACTCAAATTCCATGCATAACAATTGAGTGTATTATACACTATCACCATGCAATGCATTATCAATAAAATAATACATATAATGACATGTGTCATGTGGGCCCCACACGTTTCCAAATGAAAGTGGGCCCACGTGCACTCACGCGTTCGGGTTCGATATTTCCGAAATACCGAACTTGCGTCGCGACGTTAATTAAATCGAATTTAAATAAATAATCGCGCCTAGCGAAATTATTATTTACGTCGCTAACGAATTAATTCTAAATTAACTCGTATGCCCGAATTAAAATCTAATTTTAATTTCGCGTCGAAATCGAATTTCAATTATTATATCGAATATAATAATTTCTGATTAATTCCAAATTAATCGTTCTCTCTCTCTAAATAAGGCACTTTATCCGAGATAAAGTTTCTCCCGCAATTAATCCAAGATTAATTAAGTTCGAATCAAATATCATAGGTGAATCTTCAGGAAGCGACCCAAGAGATCTCCGGATATGTTGGCAGTAAATACGGTCGTCGGATAATCCGAACACGCACGTACCTCGTACTACGTTCTTACCGATTCACAAGACAAGGTTGGCTTCTAGCAAAGCGCCATGCCTACCCAATTCTCCAGAAATATTCTTATAGGAATATAAGATCTATATCAAGCGTAGTATACCGTAGTATTGCGTACATCGATCCAGTATCGGATGATCACATGCTAGGCCTGGGCTGGAGATGTGTCTGCCCCGTACGAAACATATATCGGACATCAAGCAACTAGTCTCTTTAAATCGGACAATCCTGACCTAGTCATATTGTCCCGACGGTTGCAACCTTTTATAGAGTACTAGTTCTGTGTCCTGCGTGATCATCACCTCCATATGTCTGAAGCGATACTTCCATCTTGACATCACATCCAGTACACTACGATTCTCGATAAACCCAGAAGAGGTGTACACAGAACCGGTTAAGGTCCCCAACCACCAAAACCAAAGTTTACCGATTGTCGCAAGTACTAGCGATGTAAGTCTCAGGTTAAGACCATATACACCTACCCTGATGCGGCCTCCCATAGACACCTAGACATACTACCAATGGGATTCCGCGGGGTCTATCCAGAGCGAAGCTGTTTTCCGTACCATCGGTAAAACACAACCTCCTATCGCACTTGCATAAGTATCCAATACTTAAATATATGAGAACTATGCCGTTGTGCCCTCACAACGTGCACAAGCGCAATACTAGTCTATTCCGCATTATCGATGTCCAGTCTCGATAATACTACGGCTAGGGATATTTAATGATTAAACCTTTATGGATTGATACTGTCTCATATCATCTCAATCCAGTACTAATCATATGGACTTTCGCCATTTATATATCAAAGTAAATAATATTACAAAATGGCAAAAGGCAATTTCATTATCACATAGTTAATTTTGTACAATAATACAATATCATTTACAAACAGTGACGCTATGGGACACAATGTCTAACAATCTCCCACTTGGCCTATAGCCAGTCACTCAAGCATCTAATACCCGAACTATGTATGTGTCGTTCAAAAACTTGCTGAAGAACAGCCTTCGTCAGCGGATCTGCAATGTTGTCATCTGATGTGACCTTCTCGACTTTTACATCGCCACGATGTATAATCTCCCGAATCAGATGGTAACGTCGAAGAACATGCTTGGACCGTTGATGAGACCTTGGTTCCTTAGCCTGTGCTATAGCCCCGTTATTGTCACAATACAATGGAACGGGCTCAGCTGCTAACGGAACTACTCCTAATCCGATTAGGAACTTTCGGATCCAAACTGCCTCCTTTGCTGCTTCAGATGCAGCGATGTACTACTCCGCTTCTGTTGTTGAATCGGCAACAGTATCTTGCTTGGAAGATTTCCAGCTCACTGCTCCGTTATTCAAACAAAAAATGTACCCGGATTGCGACTTGTAGTCATCCTTGTCGGTTTGGAAACTTGCATCGGTATACCCAGATACCGCAAGTTCTCCACCTCCATAAATTAAGAAAGCATCCTTAGTTCGTTTAAGATACTTAAGGATATTCTTAACTGCTATCCAGTGACCTTCACCTGGATCGGCCTGATAGCGACTGCACATGCTCAAAGCATATGAGACATCAGGTCGTGTACATATCATGGCATACATGATCGATCCGACTGCCGAGGCGAACGGTATCCGACTCATGTGGTCTCTCTCTTCCTGAGTCTTAGGACACATGTCCTTAGACAGAGAGGTACCACGTACCATTGGAACCAATCCCCTCTTGGATTGTTCCATGTTGAATCGCTTCAACACTTTATCAATGTATGTACTCTGGGAGAGTCCAAGCAGCTTTCTAGATCTATCCCTGTAGATCTTTATTCCAAGAATAAAGGCTGCTTCTCCCAGATCTTTCATGGAGAATTTTAATGAAAGCCAAGCTTTCACCGACGTTAGCATGGGAATGTCATTGCCTATAAGCAATACGTCGTCGACATAAAGGACAATAAAAGTAAGTGCTCTCCCACTAACCTTCTTGTATACACAAGGGTCATCTGCGTTTTGCACGAAATCATATTCTTTTATGATCTCATCAAAACGCTGATTCCATGACCGTGATGCTTGCTTCAATCCATAAATGGATCGATTTAACTTACAAACCTTGTTTGCAAGTCTAGGTACGATAAAACCGTCAGGCTGTTGCATATAAACATCCTCCAAAAGGTTTCCGTTAAGGAAAGCGGTTTTAACGTCCATCTGCCATATCTCGTAATCGAAATATGCAGCTATTGCAAGCATTATCCGAATGGATTTAATCATGGCAACGGGTGAGAAGGTTTCGTCATAATCAATACCATATTGTTGACGATACCCCTTCGCTACAAGCCTAGCTTTGTACGTTTGTACGTTGCCATCCATGTCGGTCTTCTTCTTGAAGATCCATCTGCATCCAATAGGCTTTACGCCTTCTGGTGCATCAACCAGTGTCCAAACTTGGTTGGCGTACATGGAATCCATCTCGGACTTCATGGCTTCTTGCCATAAAGCGGAATCGATATTTTGTATCGCTTCCTCATACGTAGCCGGTTCATTATCCTCAATAAGATTAATATCTACATGAGGTGAGATCAGGAACCCATACCTCTCAGGTACTGTTCTGACTCTCTCCGACCTACGCGGTCCTTGTGTATGTGAAGTTTGTGGTACAGACTCATCCCGGACGGTCTGTTCTTGTTCCGTCGTTGATTCATTGCCAGGAACAGTATCACTACGATCTTCATCGAGTTCTACTTTCCTCCCACTTACCACTGCATTTATAAAATCCTTCTCAAGGAAAAATGCTTGTAGAGCAACAAATACTTTGTTCTCTGTGGGTGATAGAAGTAATATCCTTTGGTTTCCCTAGGATATCCTACAAAAGGCATTTATCAGTTTTGGGTTCAAGTTTGGTACTTTCCAAACGTTTAACATATGCCCAGCATCCCCAAATCTTCAGGAAAGAGAAACCTGGTTTCCTTCCTGTCCATATCTCATATGGAGTCTGTTCAACAGACTTCGACGGTACCTTATTCAAAATAAGTATAGCACTGTTTAATGCGTATCCCCAGAAGGATATTGGTAGCTCAGTGCGACTCATCATTGACCTTACCATGTCCAACAAGGTGCGGTTTCTCCGTTCGGACACACCGTTTAATTGCGGTGTTCCAGGAGGAGTCCACTGTGAAAGAATACCATATTCTTTCAAGTAATCTTGAAACTCATAACTTAAGTATTCGCCACCACGGTCTGACCGTAATGTCTTAATACTCTTCCCTGTTTGTTTCTCCACTTCGTGTCGAAACTCTTTGAATTTCTCAAAAGTTTCCGACTTGTGTCTCATAAGATACACATAACCGTAACGAGATGCATCATCTGTAAAGGTTACGAAGTAGTGAAATCCACCTCTAGCCTGGCTAGACATGGGCCCGCATACGTCAGTATGAACGAGAGCTAACAGTTCTGTGGCACGTTCACCTTTACCGCTAAAAGGTGATTTAGGCATTTTGCCTAAAAGACAAGATTCGCAGACGTCATATGAATTGGGATCAAATTCGTCCAAGTACCCACTCTTCGAAAGTGTGGATATGCGAGTCTTGATGTGTCCTAGACGACAATGCCACATATAAGCTTCATCTTTTAGATTACTCCTTTTGAGCCTTTTGTTTGTCATTTTAGGAGATTCATTTATATTCAAAATATAAAGACCGTTATTTGCAACAGCTGTGCAAATTTCTCTGCATCATTTTATATAAATAACACCCAGTGTTTCTAAATACAAAAGTGTAACCCTGCTGGGTTAACAAGGATACAGATATAATATTCCTAGTTAAACTAGGTACAAAATAACAGTTCAAAAGTTTAAGTACATGCCCTGAGGGCAGTTCTAAAACAAAAGTCCCTACGGCCAAAACAGCAACTGGTGTTCCGTTTCCGACCCGTAGATCCATCTCCCCTGACGCCAGCACCCTGCTATCATGCAGATGCCTCCTGCACATCAGTACAAATATGAGCACCACAACCAGAATCAAAATCCAATTTTAAAACTAGAAGTATTCATATTTATCTCAATAACAAACATACCAGAGGCGATAGCCTTGCCAGCCTTGATATCCTCCTCTGCACAATGCTCATTTGGCAGTCACGTTTCCAGTGACCCCTCTTGCCGCAGTTGAGGCAGATGTCGCGAGATTTGTCCTTTGGCTTCCTAGAAGCCACTGTCAACTTGCCTTTGCCCTTTTTCTTGAACTTCTTCTTCCTCGCACCTCCAATTGCCTTGGGCCAGCCTTTGGCGCATGAGAGGTCGATGCATAATGCGCCTCGCGCTTGCTCCCCTTTAGGAGTTCCCTTTCGGACTCCTTCAATACGGATAACAGCTCTCCAAGAGTGTCATCTGTATCCATCAACTTGTAGTTGATTATGATTTGTTTCCAAGTATCAGGAAGTGACTGCAAGATCATATCTATAGTCAGCTCAGCCTCCAAGACTATTCCCATATTGGCCAACTCATCAATATCGGCGATCATTTGAGTCCCGTGGGCTCAACTGATGCGCCGTCTGTCATCCGGGAGCGGAAGAGTTTCCTTACTAGCTCGTACCTCTTCATCCGCTTATTGGTGCGGTGAAGATCACGCAATCTTGCCATCATGTTATAGGGATCCAAGTCCCTTTACTGGCGTCTGAAATGCTGGGTCATTGCAGCTAGCATAACTGACTGAGCTTGGTCACAATCGTCACTATGAGTCTTCCATAACTCTAGCTCCAGTGGCTCAGTGGGTTTAGGCGGGAGAGGTCTCTGAATAGTATACAGTATCCTCTCAGCCCCAAGCACTATCTTGAGGTTCATTTCCCAGTCGGCAAAGTTTGTCCCTTTGAAGACATTATCGCCCATGATTATGTCGCGGATATTACCTTTGCCAATCATCTTGACAACTATAGTCCAACTATAAAGTCAACGATGTTATGGGTACAGTCAAACTGTTACAAGTAAAATAACAATATATTAGTCCAACTAATTATTTAAAATATTGACGAAATAATTTTGAAAGACGCGTAAGGCTAAGTATCTGAATGAAATTGCAAATTCAATAATAGCCTCCCACTATTTTCTTCAAGTTTCTAACCCTCTGTAGAGAACTCGGGAAATCGAATTTCCTAGTGGGCTAGGATCCCGTTAAATAACACACAACCTTGACTTTGGCCAATAAAATTGTATGCTATTTAACTTAGGTAGATCTCCATGATCAATTGGATCTCATCCAATTCCTAGATCCGGTTAGGTGGACATCCAAGTCCGAAACATATGTATAATGCCAATGTAACCATTACATTTTCCTAACCCTATCCTCCGAATCATCTAGGCCTTGGCTTTGGCCAAAAACAAACCTAATGATTCCAGTTAAGCGGGACCCATTGACGAGGAAAGTTTCGTAATCAATGTCGTTGGACAAAAAGTGATCTTGACTTTGGCCAATAAAAATCACGATTTGGACAACACACCGATATGCAACAAAACTCTCATGATTCAAGTACATCCTTGATTGACAAAGGTCTTGACTTTGGTCAAAAACAAACCAATGCCAACTTCGGATCTTGAACAAGAACCATTCAATGGAAGGATATTCGCTTAATATAAATTGAGGGATTTTCGCGTAATTGGCAACCAATTTATTTATCTTTGTTAGGTCTCATCATCATACACCCTTAAGCATGCTTCTAAAACATCATAAAGCGCGTAAAGTAAATTAATAGTGATATGCGGATGGATATATAAACAACTTGTTCCTAGAACAAATCACTCCCTCTCCTCTCCTCTCCCCGCTAGCACTATTCTACTACTACCCAATTACATAATACAATAAGAGAAACCTCATTTACATTGAGGGGAATTAGGTGAGAAGAGAATACAAAGAGATAAAGAGATAAGGCTGGACACGCAGGTCCAATTTATAAATTCCAAATTTACAATAATTTCTAAAATTACCCTTTCCCTTCTAATATCCATCCGATATACACTATTCATTCATCACATACATATATATTCAAACAAGACATGCTTTTACAACCAATCTAATCCAATTAATTAGTCTTTGTTAAGTGATCATCCAATGTTCAAACAACGGTTTGATTTTGCGCGAGTCCAACTCGATTGAGAATAAGTACATAGGGTACGAATTCGCGAATTATATCGAACTACTTATTAAATCTAATTTAATTCGTATTCAATACTAATTCAATTATTTAATTCCAAATTAAATGTTTACACTTTTAATGTGCTTTAAAGACTTAGATTCTAAATCTAATCTTATTGGGCCTCAAAGCCCAACTAACATCCAATGTTTAATTTAATTCAAGTCAAATGGGCTTTCAATTGATTTATTAAGGCTTGGGCTTTGGTCAATGTGGGTCAAACCCAATTACCAAGCCCAAATAAGGAATCACCCTTAATGCCATAAAACCAATTTTAAGCCCATAAGGCCCAATTAAATTATTAAAGCCCATTATATTATATGGACTTAATGGAGTGATTTAGGCCCAAATTGGATCCAATCCTTTTGGCCCAAATCTACTTGGTCCAACCAAGCCCATTATGCCCAAATACAATATTAAAAGCCCAATTCACCAATTAAGCCCATTAATTAAATTTTAATATTCCAAACATTAAAGTCCAATTAATTAAAGTGTAATACCAAGATTAATACATTAAACCAAATATTTCAAAAATACCCATTTAATTTATTAATCATGTATTGTTCAAAATAAATGTCCAACATTAATTTTAACAAAAATCAACTCCTTTACATGTCCTTGTACATTCGGCCAAGGTGAGTTTTTGTGTCGATTTGTTTTTCAATCCGATTGAATTACTAATCTACGTCCGTACACGTTCTAAGTCATCCAATGATCTTAAACACAAAAAATTCAATCCACTCCAAGTAGCAACACATTCGGCCAAGGCATGAATTTGGGGAAAAATCATCCAATGCATTTTTCATAAAATTGATTCCATGTAACATCATTCTATATACATGCAAGCATTCTTATTCATCATTTCACAAGAACATGCTTCAATCAATTTCTTCATACCATTCGGCCAAGGTAAATTTTTGGGGAAAAATCATCCAATGCATTTTTCATAAAATTGATTCCATGTAACATCATTCTATATACATGCAAGCATTCTTATTCATCAAATTTCACAAGAACATGCTTCAATCAATTTTCATTCACCATTCGGCCAAGGTTAAATTTTTGGGGAAAAATCATCCAATGCATTTTTCATAAAATTGATTCCATGTAACATCATTCTATATACATGCAAGCAGCAACTCATTCATCAAATTTCACAAGAACATGCTTCAACCAATTTTGTCAAATTTTAACCTAAAGTATTTCATGCTTAACCATGGCTCCATGATACCATTGTTGGTTTCTATAATATGTCCCAAGGAAAGATTAAGCATTTGAAATACAATAAATGAATATATATTTAACTTTGAAGTATGGCGGAATCATACTTACAATGCTTTGTTGATGAAGAAAATCAAACCAAATGGAAGCTCCAAGTGTTGATTGATTCGGCCAAGAGGAGAAGAAGGGAAAGCTCCAAGCTTTGTGAATTCCTTGCTCTATGATGGTTTCCCTATCACCTCTTTTGATCCCTTGAAGGTGCTAGCCTTGCATGTGAGGAGATGTTCCAAACAACCACACTATCTTCAAGCTTTTTGGCAACCAAAATGAAGAAGATGAAGACCAAAAAACTGCATGCAGTTTTCGGCAATGTGAGAGAGAGAAGAGAGATTTTTCTTGTTGTTTTTGATACCAAAATCAATTTATATTTATGCCATAATATTTATTAAATAATAATAAATCTATGACACAAACCATGCAAAGGCTTAGAGTGTCAACACTCAAATTCCATGCATAACAATTGAGTGTATTATACACTATCACCATGCAATGCATTATCAATAAAAAATACATATAATGACATGTGTCATGTGGGCCCCACACGTTTCCAATGAAAGTGGGCCCACGTGCACTCACGCGTTCGGGTTCGATATTTCCGAAATACCGAACTTGCGTCGCGACGTTAATTAAATCGAATTTAAATAAATAATCGCGCCTAGCGAAATTATTATTTACGTCGCTAACGAATTAATTCTAAATTAACTCGTATGCCCGAATTAAAATCTAATTTTAATTTCGCGTCGAAATCGAATTTCAATTATTATATCGAATATAATAATTTTACTGATTAATTCCAAATTAATCGTTCTCTCTCTCTAAATAAGGCACTTTATCCGAGATAAAGTTTCTCCGCAATTAATCCAAGATTAATTAAGTTCGAATCAAATATCATAGGTGAATCTTCAGGAAGCGACCCAAGAGATCTCCGGATATGTTGGCAGTAAATACGGTCGTCGGATAATCCGAACACGCACGTACCTCGTACTACGTTCTTACCGATTCACAAGACAAGGTTGGCTTCTAGCAAAGCGCCATGCCTACCCAATTCTCCAGAAATATTCTTATAGGAATATAAGATCTATATCAAGCGTAGTATACCGTAGTATTGCGTACATCGATCCAGTATCGGATGATCACATGCTAGGCCTGGGGCTGGAGATGTGTCTGCCCCGTACGAAACATATATCGGACATCAAGCAACTAGTCTCTTTAAATCGGACAATCCTGACCTAGTCATATTGTCCCGACGGTTGCAACCTTTTATAGAGTACTAGTTCTGTGTCCTGCGTGATCATCACCTCCATATGTCTGAAGCGATACTTCCATCTTGACATCACATCCAGTACACTACGATTCTCGATAAACCCAGAAGAGGTGTACACAGAACCGGTTAAGGTCCCCAACCACCAAAACCAAAGTTTACCGATTGTCGCAAGTACTAGCGATGTAAGTCTCAGGTTAAGACCATATACACCTACCCTGATGCGGCCTCCCATAGACACCTAGACATACTACCAATGGGATTCCGCGGGGTCTATCCAGAGCGAAGCTGTTTTCCGTACCATCGGTAAAACACAACCTCCTATCGCACTTGCATAAGTATCCAATACTTAAATATATGAGAACTATGCCGTTGTGCCCTCACAACGTGCACAAGCGCAATACTAGTCTATTCCGCATTATCGATGTCCAGTCTCGATAATACTACGGCTAGGGATATTTAATGATTAAACCTTTATGGATTGATACTGTCTCATATCATCTCAATCCAGTACTAATCATATGGACTTTCGCCATTTATATATCAAAGTAAATAATATTTACAAAATGGCAAAAGGCAATTTCATTATTACATAGTTAATTTTGTACAATAATACAATATCATTTACAAACAGTGACGCTATGGGACACATGTCTAACAGACATTCAGTTAGGTACACATCTTATGGCTTCAGGGAGTTTGGGCTAGCCATATCTTGTCGCACATGTGATGAGCTGGAAATATATCAATATTTACCCTCGCCCATTTTACTTAATATTTTTGTTTAAGTTTCTCGGGTTTATGAACTTTTTGGAGTTTTTTAGTTTATTTTGCAGATAAATAATATTGGGAGACACAATGAATCATCTAGACGAAAGTGGGTCAAATAAGGGCAAAAATTAGACTTGAATATTAATTTTGGAGATTGGAAACTTGAAAGGGCGTTTAAACGAATGGCAGTTTTGGAAATTCAAATTTGTGCATCTTTCGTATTTTGGGCATAACTTTACTCCGAATCAGATTGAGCTGATTAATTTTCAGATTAATAACACTCAAAGATCTACAACTAACTTTGAAAGACAAATAATTTCGAATTCTGAGATTTCAAGCCCAAAATTTATGAACCATCCAGAAGTGTGTTGTGTGTAATTATAAAAGTCATTTTCATCATTTTCAAAGCAAAATAATTTAAATAAATAATAATAAAAATATCAATCACCACCAAACATGATAAGCAATTAGTGGAGCATTAATAATGGATTTGGTGGAGCAATTAGTGGAGCAATTAATAATGGATTGGTGGATGATTTGATGGAGGCAAAATTTTGCCTATAAATACCAAGTCATTTCATTTGTAAAATTCATACTTTCTTCTAAGGAATTCCTTAAGAATACTAAGAAGATTGTATCTTGTTTGTTTATTTACAGCTTTCAGTAATTAATTTCCGCTTTCGCACTTTATTTTCTTTACTTTTCAGTTTTTACTTTCCGTAATTTACTTTTACGCACAATACTTTTCTTTCTTTAATTTTCAGTTTTTACTTTTCAGTAATTAGGAGGTAACTCCCCTTTGTTGGGGTAAAAGGTAAAACTTTTATTACTAATATTAGATTAATCTCCCTTAATTATAATATATAAACTAGTTAAAACCTGACTTAACGAGGATACCGCCATATTGGTCGGTTGGTAATTATTTAAATTGGTTTTTAACCTGACCAAACTGGATACCGCCTGATTGGTCGGTTGGTAATTAATTATTAATTGACTTAATCTGGATACCGCCTATATAGCTGGTCGGTAATTATCATGGAAAGTTAATATATTATTTAAGGGAGATATCTAAAATAGAAGTAATAAAAGTGGATCATTTTACCACAGCATTTTCTTTTATTATACTTTTACTTTATTTACTTTCAGCAATTTACTTTCAGCATTTACTTTTCAGCATTTACTTTTCAGTAATTACTTTTCAGCATTACTTTTCAGCAATTTACTTTCAGCAATTTACTTTCACCATTTACTTTTCAGAAATTTACTTTCAGCATTTACTTTCATCAGCATTTAATTTTCAGTATTTAATTTCAGCATTTACTTTCAGTCATTTACTTTTCAGCAATTTACTTTTCAGCATTTTACTTATGTCTTTTATTTATTTAAGTTTTTACTACCCGTAAATATGTATCGTAACTAAGCCAGTTATCTAGGGTTGTGATGAAATCCAATATCATCACCGGTTTATAAGGGGTTATTTTATAGTTTGGGTAATTTAAAGGTTTACTTATTTAGTCTTAAGCTTAATGCTTCTTGTTGTCTGATCACCAATAAGATTGATGTGGTAAATCTAAAATAAACTTGACAAATGAATTTTAGATTTCAGTCTTAGACTTAATAGCCCACGATCTTCCTTGAGGATAGATAACCCTTTAATAGATTTCCTTACAGGATAGACATATATCTGTCGGGCGGGGGTAGCCATAATTGGAACTTAAACTTAATGAATCCAGGTAATTTGGTTGACATAGACATATGGTTCAATTGGGTTAAACTGGGTATTTGCATCTGACCATCAACAGATGCTTTCGCATAATTTCGTGTTCCAGGTTAGTAAACCAATTTATTACACAAACATAAAATAATCACTTCATCTTTTAAAAGATATTAAAAAGATTCACAACCCTAGATCTTTGAGTCTTTTGTTATTTTCCTTAGTATTTTCTTTTGTTTATTTTATTTATTTTAATAAGGAAAACCACATTCAACCAATCAAACAATCATTATCTTCTCCATTTAATTAGATATTTGTAAATAAATAGATTCAACACTTAATAACAACAGTAGGAATTAAGTCCTCGTGGGATCGATATTTTTATACTACTTGAACGATACGTGCGCTTGCGTTATATGGTGTGTTTACGCCGGTCAAGTTTTTGGCGCCGTTGCCGGGGACTTATTTTTCTTGAGTTATTAATTTTGAAGCTATCTAATTTACTTGTATCTAATTTTCTTTATTTTTATCTGTAATTTTTGTTCTTTTGTTTTCAGGTGATTGAAAAATGGAACATTATTGGGAAATTGAGAGATCCGAGCTTTACTAGAAGATACACCCCAAATCTGGGAGCAACAGTCCGGTCTTCTGAGGCATGTTGTCCAACCCAACAACTATCACTGGATGTCAGAACCAAGCAATACCACATTTGCTCAACAAGACGCAATGGGGAGATTTGACATATGTAATGGTAACCACCCGACAGATCATTGTGAGTACAACTACAATCCAGGGTGGCAGAGCTATCAAAATCATTCATGGTATGAAGAACCATCACATTTCACAAAACCACATTTTCCATCTTATCCCCACCCCACCTACTATCTTCAATAAGAACCAGAACCATCAGAGGAAGATCAGTTGATTCACATGCTAAAAGATTGGTTCGAGGAACGGGAAGCTCAATTTGATGCACAAATTCATAGTCAAGCGGCGTCTATACAGAGGATGACATATCAAGTTAGGCAATTAACAGATAACCTGAATCACATATCTCACGGAGCAAATTCAAATACTACTGAAGAAGCCTTCGAATATCCTGAGATTCATCATGACATCATAACAGAGGATGAGGCTGAGCAGTATCAAGAATCAGAGGTATCAGTTCAGGAGCCTGAACCAACAAAGTCTCAATTTGATTTTTATTATTCTGACTCTGACGAGGATAAAGAAGCTGAGCTATTTATACCAACTGCACCAACAAATAAGGATGAAACTTTTTATCCTCCAAATGAAGATCTTGGAGCTTCCATTGCACAAATATTTGAAGAAGATCTACATGAGCCAATCATTTCACTCATATCAGAGGATGAAGACCTAAAAGCAGACATAACTTTACATCCTCAGATTGACACTTATGGAGCATGGATTTCACAGATGACGGATGAAGAGTTGAATACGGAAATTTTAAAATTCATCTGTGAAGAAAAGATGGAACAAGAAACAGAGAAAATGGAGGAACAAATGTCTGAACTTATTAAAGATCCAGAGCATTCAGGCGAAACATCGTTGTATCGGGGAGTACAATTTAGAGAAATCACCCAGAAGCTTGACAGAATGGAACTCTCATTCAAAGTCAAGCACCTTACAAGACCTCTTGATTTTCTTTCTTTCTTTTTAGGAACCACTGGAGTAACAAAGTTTAAGAGGTGGCACAAGCACTGAATGGGATAAAATTCTTTTTGCCCATTTATCATTGGAAGAGACCCTTCAAAAACAACGCACATGGGAATGTCTTTAATCGGACATCCAAAACGACGCTGAAACCTCCTTGACAGATGGATTTCAGTCACGTCTCGCTGAAGACGAAAAATTTAGCGCTAGTAGGGAGGCAACCCATGCACTTTATTGTAATTTCTATTTTTATATTTTGTGTATACATGTTATAGAGTTTTTAATTTTATGTGTTATTTTTGTAGGGAAAAGCTCAACCAAAGCATAAGACAAAAGGAATGGTGTTTGGCAAAAATAAGAGATAATTCATTAGCGATGGCTGAGTAAGGAATGGATTCTTGAGACGCATACTAATGAATTTATACTAAGCGAATGGCGTATTGCGTACACAATTCTGTTGCCTTAATTATTACTTTGATTTGCTTTTTTGTTGTAATTATCTTTATTTTCGTAGACAGAATCCAGACTTTTTGACCGTTCACGATTTCTTTTATTGTTTAGCTAACAATCATCCTTTGGAAGATACTAGTGCTATTATTACTCACCTTTTTCAGGTGTTATAAATTCAACTCATCATTGCACTTTTGAAGACATCCAGAGTAAAACATGGATGCCACTTCAAGAAGACGAGTTGAAAACATCTGTGTGTTTTGCGGTACTAGTGTTGGTACTAAGCCACAATACGTAGAAGCAGTACAGGAATTGGGTCGAGTCTTAGCTGCAAGGAATATGCACTTAGTATATGGCGGAGGCAATCTTGGACTTATGGGGATCGTTTCAAAAGCCGTACAGGAAGGAGGCAGTCACGTTTTGGGAATCATCCCAAAACCCTTGGCAGAGGCAAATCTTATTGGACCATCAAACGGAGAGGAACCGATCGTGCCAGGTATGTCTGAACGATTGGTAGAAATGATTAATCGTGCTGATGGTTTTATTGCTTTGCCAGGTGGCTTGGGCACATTGGAGGAAATTTTTATAGTGCTATCTTGGGCGAACTTGAACATACACTAGAAACCAATTGGGTTGTTTAACGTTAATGGATTTTATGATTTTCTTTGTGTGTTTCTTGATGATGCTCGAAGAAATGGGTTCGTGTCAAAACCTATGAAAGAACTCCTCTATACTGCCAGAACTGCTCCGGATCTAATAGACCAACTCTTAGCCTATGAACCACAAGTTGACCCTATCCTTTCAAAGATAAATTGGTCCGAGGATGATCGTGGTAAGAGGCGTCGGATTAATCTGGATCTTAACCTTTAATTTTCTGTAGAATTTCAGCTAACCAGGTACTATCTTCTAAATTCTTCTTCTACTGTTTAAGACATTGGGGACAATGTCTCATTTAGGTTTGGGGGAGGGAATTAGTTGATCAGTACCTTGTTTTTAGTTTGTGTGTTGTTTTTATTTTTAATCCAAATTTTTTCGAAAAATACAAAAAAATTGAAAAATTTTCAAAAATTACAAAAATATTTTACGTTTTTGTGTTTTTATTTTGACTAAAAAGGTGAAATTGGTAAGAGATAGCTGAGTAAGGAGTTTCTACTCCTGAGACGTATCTCAAACCTAATTCGGAACAAGTTAATTTTTGTTTATTCCTTTTGAATTATTTAATTGTGAATTCTCCATAATACTGACTAAAATTGTAATATCCCGAATTATTTTAATATGTTTGTGTAAATTTACTTTCCGTGCGTGAGGCCGCGTTTGAACGCGAGGTCAAATTTTATGATAAAGTAGGAATTTTTATATGAAATTAATTAAAGGATATTATTAATTAATTTCAGGGCTTAATTTGAAATTTATTAAGTTGATATAAATAAATCTAGATATTTTGATACACACACATTTAGTTATCCTAGAAAATTCTACACGCATGTATTACACTAATTAAACAAATCTATATTTATATATATATATATATTAAATACACACATACGGTTTTAAGAAATAACAGCACACACACAGTTCACCCACAGAGAGATCGAAATAAAGAGACAAGAGAGAGACAGAATTCAGAAATAAGGAAGCCGAGAGGATAGAGGCAGAACAAATGAGAGAGCAGCGAGAGGGAGAGAAGCTGAGGAAGAAGGTGACGATGAGAGATAGGAAAGAAGAAAAACAGAACAAAGAAAAAAAAATAGAAGAGAAAGAGAAGGATACCGAGCAGAAAATGAGAAATGAGATGGGAGAAATTAGAGGATGACCGAGAGTGATAGAAGACCCAAAACAGAAAATAGAAGAGAGAAGAAATAGAAAGGTAAGTAACTATGTAATGATTTCTTGGGTTTAATTTCATTTGATTCTCTTAGGGTTTTGCTTTGATTTCGGAATTGGTTTCAATAATGGAATAGATTGGGGGTTATGACCGTTTGTAATGGGTATTATTCAATTGATTTTCTTTGGGTGGAATGATTTCAATAGTGACTTCTATTTTGTTCTTTTTTATGGATCTGTTTTTTTTATAAATGATGAATGTTAGTTGAATTGGGGAAGTGATCAGTGGGATTAGTAATGGTGCAGTCGTGAGTGGTGAGTTAGATTAAAGGCAATTCATTTTGTGTTGATTGATAATTGGATAATGGGTGGTGAGGTTAACTAACTTTAAATTATGGAAGATTCAATTTAAACCTAGATTAGAAATTGGAACGTTGTTGATAATATTAGACAGTTAAATGGATAAAATGAAGGATTAATCTTTGAGGGTAAATTCTATAATAAGGGATAGAGGGCTTGTTTGGTAGGTTATGAAAAAAAAAAAAAAAAAAAAAAAAAAGAGTTTTCAGAATTAAGCATAATCCAAAATTTGGTATATTGTTAATACAGTGGCATTACACCCTGAGGCCTGCACTGATGAGTTCTTACAATTTCATATGGTGTTGTCAATTTCTGTTGATTGACAATGTAAGATCATACCTATGTTATTCATGTTTGAAAGATTTTTAATTGGCTTTAGATCCTCGTCATACAAATCCCAGCTTCTGGCTGTTTGAAAGTAGTGGTGACAGGTCTTTTGGATCTTCAGTGGTCCAGGGGACTATTGCATGGAACAAACATGAGTTACAATGTGTGTTCCCTTGTAAATGATTCTCATAATATCTTAAGAAAATTAATTCTGCACTGCAATTGAATTTTATTACATTTTAGTTTAGGCATTTGAGAGTCAACTGTCTTACTTTGAGTGCAAAGTGTGAAGGGCTGTTTTCTTTGTATGTAATCTCTTTTCTTTTTATCCTCAAAATGAACAGTACTTTTAGTTTTTAGTGATCAAGTTTCTGGCCACTGGTTTACTGCTAATGAAAGTATGAAAGAATAGAATACATATATCATTAAATTGTAGAAATGTATGAACATATATGATAATGTGGGATAAACATATAAGAAATAGAATGCATATGTTATTAATTTGTAGAAATGCATAAACATAAGCATGAGCATATATGTGATTTATAATTTTCAGAAATTGATAAGGAAGTTAAGAAGTTTTGGAATTCTAATGGCTTTAAAAGAAAAGTTTTAAATGTTTTTAAAAGAATAAGTATTTCAGAAAATGTTTCTTACAGTTTTACAAAATATGATTTTATGTTTTTCGGGGCATGAGGGAAAAACTCACCCCAGTATGTAACTTGAGATTCAGTTGGAATTGACGGATTTATATACATGTGCACATGTGGAGGACTGGGGGGACGCCCCTAGATCCCCAGCGCTCAGATGGTATATTCCTGGGCGAAGATGCTCCTTCGGGCGGAGATGCGCCTACGGGCGGAGATGCGCCTTCGGGCGGAGATGCGCCTACGGGCGGAGATTCAGTTTTCAGTTTTCAGATACAGATTTCAGTTTTCAGAGATACAGATTTCAGATAGACTTCAGTTTTCAGAAACAGTTTTCAGATGAACAGTTTTTAGAAACAGTTTTCAGATGAACAGTTTTTAGAAACAGTTTTTAGAAAACAGTATTTCAGAAAAACAGGTTTTATAAAGAGTTTTAGAAACAGTTTTCAAAAAAGGTTTTCAAAAAATATTTCTCCAAGAGCAGAGCATGCAATAGTAGAGTATAAATTACTATTATGCACATAAATCATATAGTCCAGATATCATTGGAAAAGCATATAGTTGGCATAAATGTATAATGGCATGGTTGCATCAATATGTATATATGGTTAACATCTGTGCGTGGCATGTTCATATAGAAGTAACATTGTGTTAAATATTAGTGCATGATAGCATGATTTTAATTAAATGTGTATATATATATATATATCAATGGTGATTGTATGAGTTGTGTGCTTGTTTAGAAAGAACATAATGTAAGGATGCTAGAACATGATGAAATAATAACTTATGCATGTATACATGGTTAGTAATAGTGGATTAAATGTTTGATAAGAATAATATTTTAGTATAACCGATTTGATGATATTTCAAGATAATGAAAGAGAGAAAGTTATAATAAAATACCTGAACCAGATTAGTAAGAGTGCAGAAAATAGGAAATATATCAGAGTAGCGCAGTAGAAACGTGATGAGGCCTGATACAGTAAATAGTAAGTATGGAAACTCAGTGTTATGTTAGAGAAGTTTAAGATATAGACAGAGTTTAAAGCATGTGAATGATCAGATAAAAGAATCAGTAACAAGGAATAAATTTGTAAATGGATAAATAATTATATAGTGGCACAGACTTTGTAACTAATTGCATAGTCACATAAACAATTTAGGTTAAATACAGAAACTGGATTCAAACCTTGTATGTGTATGACGCTCAAGGAATGAGCATATTTACTTACTGAGTCATTGTGACTCACACCACAACAGTTTGTTAGTTTTGCAGGTCGGTGACCTGATCGGTCGACCACAGACATTAGAGCTTGAGGAGCCGGATAGCAGCGTTGCAGTCAGCCAGTCACCAGGTCTTGGGAGTATAAGAGTCAAGTTGTTTATGAGTTTATTTGTAAAGTAATTGAGTTGTTTATAAGTTTAGTTGTATAAGTTTAAAGTTTGTAAAAGTTTTTGTTTATACGCATTTTCGGGCATGGGGCCTAGTGGTATTATGTTTGAGTTGATTATTAGATTGTGTTGGGCCCTATAGGTTGTTTTGAGATGCTGGACTTGATCCAGGTTGCATGATTTTTAGCAGAGGTCATGCCGAATTGTCGTCAAGAGTCAGAGGCTTATGGAGGCAGGATTAGCCTGTCTCCTGCCAGTAGCATCCTGGCTTAGGCGGGATGTTACAAAAATGGATCTTCATATGCTCAGTTAGCAGGTATTATCAACATGCATAGTAACATACGGACATGAGCTATAATTGAAAAGTTTGTAATATTCAGTGCTATAGTTTAATTGGAGGAAGCATCTCAAAAAGTTAGGGGTGGCTATTTGGGTCAGGATTCGTTTATTCGTTCGATTCGATTTGCTTTAAAGCGAATACGGGTTTGGAAAAATGGATTTGTTTAATAAATGGGTCAATTCGATTCGATTCGTTTATTAAACGAATGGAATCCGAATTTGAGGTCATCAATTCGTTTATTCGTTAAGGATTTGTTTACTAAACAAATCATAAACGAATCGAATCCGAATCGAATTCGTTTAATACCCGTTTACTATTATTACAAATTTACCCTTAAAATTTTCAAATATGGTTTAATTGTACGAGGGATATTTTAGTAATTTAAGTTTAACCTAAGAATTTAATTGTACATAACCAAACCATTGCAGCCGCCGCCTACTTTAACCTAAAAGTCTAAAACTCTCTCAATCTAAATTCTAAACCTAAAACTATCTCAATCTCTAAAACTCTCGCCACTTCCCAACTGAAAGCAGATCTACGAGCTACAAGCCTGCAACCAGAACAAGGGAACAAGGTGTGTTATTGTCGGGTTCACATCACTGTTAATTTTATGTTTTTTTTTTGGCCTGTTCTTCGATCAATCTCTTATTTCACTCTTCGTTTTTTTTTTCTTTATGATGTTTTATTCTTGGGTTTTTTCTGTTTTGCAAACCTGGAATGGCATCCAAGAAAACTTGGTAGCATTTGTTTTTTGTTAGAAAATTGAAATCTAAATAGATATTTTCAGAAATATCCAATATACTAAACAAATATGAAATTGAAAGTATTAAATCATTTGAATTATTGCACAAGAATACTTGAGAGATGGTCACTCACAATTGATTTAGCTTTTCCAAAGCAGAGATGGATGGTGGAATGGGTCCTTCAAGTCCACTTCCTTGAATTTCTCTGCATTAAGTCATAAAAATAAAATAATAACTTTTCAAGGGCCTGACTGTAAGTTGAAATATTTTTGGCATGTAGAGGAGCTTACAGTCTGTCAAGTTTCTTCCAGCTTTGAAAAAAATATGGTATAGTCCCATTGAATTCATTGTCATTGATCCTACTGCATTGTCCAACAAGATCAAGAATGGAGTACTTCTTACACTTGTGCCAAATTCAAAATAACCTTTAACTCAGACTAAATTTTGAAAAGCTTACAAGTCTGTTAAATTCTTCAGTTGCTCAAGTTCCATTGGTAAATTTCCGATCAATCTATTGGACGATAGCCTCCTGCAATAAAATGAAGATTTATCCAATAAATATGCTGTTGTATTTGCTGATTTTATTTCTGCAGCTGATTTGGGCTGTTGTACTTTTGGAAAGGAAACGAATTTCGTTATCCTACTCTTGCTTCAATGGCTCGTGATATCTTGACAATTCCAATATCCACTGTTGCATCAGAATCAGCTTTTAGTGTTGGTGGTCGAGTTCTCGATCAATTTCGAAGTTCACTAAAGCCAGATACGGTGGAAACGATAATAACTACAAGAGATTGGATGTTCAGAGAGATTGGTAAGTGATCAATCTCTTATTTTATATGGATTATAGGATATTTCACATTCTAAATGTTAACTTTCACATTCACTTTTATATGGATTATAGGATATTGATCATTAGATGAAACTCTTCATGAAATTAATCTTGTAGAATTTATAAATGCTTGGATTTTGATTTATTTGCATGTTTTATTAACTATATGAATTATTTATTTATTTATAGAAAATCGTCCAGTCACCATGGACCAACTTACTGAAAATATTATGGAAATGAGCATTAACAATACTACTCCATCAGCAGAGAGTGGCACTAGTCCTAGTGATTATGTGCAAGTTTGACGGTAAATTTTTTTCTCGTAACTCTTTTTCAAAAAAATATATATATTTTTAAAACATAACTCAATAATATAATTTTTTTTTTATTTGCAGGATTTCATCCCGGATGATAATGATAAAGAAGTTTGTCTTTACCGTCTCAATATGTATTGATATTTTGATCAAAATGTGTTTTGAAGATTTTAAGTGTTATTAATTATTATGCAATTGATTTGTAATTTGAATTTTGGAGCTTGTTTTATGGATTTTAAGACTATAACATGAATATGGTATGAAATTGACGGTTAGATTAATAGATTTTAACATTTTGTATTTTATTTTGATTAAACGAATCGAATACGAATCGAATACAAATTCGATTCGTTTAATTTTGATATAAACGAATAAACGAATGGAATGCGAATAATAAACGAATCAGATGCGAATAGTAAACGAATCAGATGCGAATGGTAAACGAATAATAAATTCAATTCGATTCGTTTGATTTATGTAAACGAATAAACGAATCAAATACGAATATTTGTTTATTAAACGAATCGAATTCGAATTTAGTGCAGTACAATTCGATTCGTTTAGAATTCTTCACGAATTCGATTCGCTGATTCGTTTTGCCACCCCTACAAAAAGTGATGGAGTAAAAAAAAACGTTTGAGATCCGAGTTATTAAGTCTGTAAGGGTGTTTTAACACCTAGTGCCCTAAAGTCAACTGGTTAGGGAGTCACTGGCCCAAAGCTCGCTACATGGATCAAAGATGCTGCAAAAATATATATATCTGAACTCTGGGTAATTAAGTCCGTAGGGGTGTCTTAACACATGGTGCCCTAAAGCCAACTGGTTTGGGAGCCACCGACCCAACACTCGCTACATAGATGGAAGATATTGTATATAAATAAAAAAATCAAAAATCAAAGAAAAAAATCAAAAAAATTATTCCATTGCTGCAAAAAATGTGTGAATTCTGATAAAACTTTAGGACAAAAATTACTCTTTTATCAATTGCACTTATGACTGTTGTGGGCAAAAATGAGTTGATTAATATTTTGTTGGCTGTTCATATGGAGAATGGTAAATAAAATCGGAGAATTTACTTATTCAGTAATTTAGAAAGAAAGAAAACAACTAGTAACTTGGAGTAGAAGTTTCACATGATTAGTCACTAACTTCTTTATTCTCTTTTCTCTTGTCTTTTTGCTTTTGTGTGCATTAGTTTTATTATCTTTTTACTTTTGTAAAATTTTTGTGGGTATCATTGCTGCAAACCCTCACGAGACTACAACTCGTCCACTAGGGACACATAGGGGTTTAAAGGCTTGTTGCATATGCTAAATGCAACCGTGATCCCTACGAAAGTGGCTTAGTTTAATTTTAATTGTTTCTTGTATTTTATTTTGTTGTTTTGCTCGAGGACTAGCAAAATGTTAGGTTTGGGGGTGTGATGAGCGGAAAATATATCAATATTTACCGCCCATTTTACTTAATATTTTGTTTAGTTTCTCGGGTTTGATGAACGTTTTGATGAGTTTTAGTTTATTTTGCAGATAAAATAATATTGGGACACAATGAAATCGTTTAGGACGAAATGTGGGTCAAATAAGGGCAAAAATTAGACTTGAGATATTAATTTTGGAGATTGGAAACTTGAAATGGCGTTTTAACGAAGTGCAGTTTTGGAAATTCCAATTTTGCGCATCTGTTGTATTTTGGGCATAAAGTTTTACTCCGATATCAGATTGATCTGATTCAATTTCCAAATTAAAGAAGACTCAAAGATCTACAACTTTGAAAGACAAAATAATTTCGAATTCTGAAGATTTCATGCCCGAAATTGATGAACTATCCAAAAGTGTGTTGTATGTAATTATAAAAGTCATTTTCAATCATTTTCAAAGCAAAAAATAAATTAATAAATAAATAATAAAAATTATCAAATCACCATCAAACATGATAAGCAATTAGTGGAGCAATTAATAATGGATTTGGTGGAGCAATTAGTGGAGCAATTAATAATGGATTTGGTGGATGATTTGATGGAGGCAAAATTTTGCCTATAAATACCAAACCATTTCATTTGTAAAATTCATACTTTCTTCTAAGGAATTCCTTAAGAATACTAAGAAGATTGTATCTTGTTTGTTTATTTACAGCTTTCAGTATTTAATTTCCGCTTTCGCACTTTATTTTCTTTACTTTTTAGTTTTTACTTTCCGCAATTTACTTTTACGCATAATACTTTTCTTTCTTTAATTTTCAGTTTTTACTTTTCAGTAATGAGGAGGAAACTCCCCTTTGCTGGGGTAAAAGGTAAAATTTTTATTACTAATATTAGATTAATCTCCCTTAATTAAAATAAATAAACTAGTTAAAACCTGACTTAACGAGGATACCGCCATATTGGTCGGTTGGTAATTATTTAAATTGGTTTTAACTTGACTAAACTGGATACCGCCTGATTGGTCGGTTGGTAATTAATTATTAATTTGACTTAATCTGGATACCGCCTATATGGCTGGTTGGTAATTATCATGCAAAGTTAATATATTATATTAAGGGAGATATCTAAAATAGAAGTAATAAAAGTGGATTCTTTTACCTCAGCATTTTCTTTTATTGTACTTTTACTTTATTTACTTTTCAGCAATTTACTTTCAGTATTTACTTTTCAGCAATTTACTTTCAGCATTTACTTTTCAGTAATTTACTTTCATCATTTACTTTTCAGCATTTAATTTTCAGTATTTAATTTCAGTATTTACTTTCCGTTATTTACTTTTCAGCAATTTACTTTTCAGCATTTTACTTTATGTCTTTTATTTTATTTAAGTTTTTACTACCCATAAATATGTGTCGTAACTAAGCCAGTTATCTGGGGTTTTGATGAAATCCAATATCACTGGTTTATAAGGGGTTATTTTATAGTTTGGGTAATTTAAAGGTTTACTTATTTAGTCTTAAACTTAATGCTTCTTGTTGTCTGATCACCAATAAGATTGATGTCGTAAATCTAAAATAAACTTGACAAATGAATTTTAGATTTCAGCCTTAGACTTAATAGCCCACGATCTTCCTTTAGGATAGATAACCCTTTAATAGATTTCTTTACAGGATAGACATATACATGTCGGGCGGGGTAGCCATAATTGGAACTTAAACTTAATGAATCCAGGTAATTTGGGGTTACATAGACATATGGTTCAATTGGGTTAAACTGGGTATTTGCGTCTGACCATCGACAGATGCTTTCGCATAATTTCGTGTTCCAGGTTAGTAAACCAATTTATTACACAAACATAAAATAATCACTTCATCTTTTAAAAGATATTAGAAAGATTCACAACCCTAGATCTTTGAGTCTTTTGTAATTTTCCTTAGTATTTTCTTTTGTTTATTTTATTTATTTTAATTAAGGAAAACCACATTCAACCAATCAAACAATCATTCTCTTCTCCATTTAATTAGATATTTGTAAATAAATAGATTCAACAATTAATAACAACAGTAGGAATTAAGTCATCATGGGATCGATATTTTTATACTACTTGAACGATACGTGCGCTTGCGTTATACGTGTGTGTTTACGCCGGTCAACATGCCCCGGATTTTCCGGGCTGTTACAATTTCATACCATGTCATAAGACTGATGATGTGATGCATATAGTTGACTTATTTTTTAGGGAGATCTTGCGTCTTCATAGAGTTCCTAAGACTATAGTTTTCGATAGAGATGCTAAGTTCTTGAGTTATTTTTAAAAAGTGTTAATGGGTAAGTTAGGTACTAAATTTTTATTTTCTACCACGTGTCATCCACAGACTGATGGTCAAACTGAGGTGGTCAATCAAACTTTGTTTCAATTGTTACGTACAATTATTCAAAAAAAAAACTTAAAGTCTTGGGAGGATTGTTTTCCATTTATATAATTTGCATACAATATGAGCATGTATTTCACAACTTCTTATTCGCCTTTTGAACTTATTTATGTTTTTAACCCTTTGACTCCTTTGGACTTGCTTCATTTACCAATTGACGAGCGAGCTAGCTTAGATGGTAAGAGGAATGCCGAAATTTTCTAGTCCCTTCATGAGAAGGTGCAGCTTCAAATTGAGAAAAGAAACGAACATTATGTGAAACATGCTAATAGAGGAAGGCACCATATGATATTTTAGCCTGGTGATTGGGTTTGGGAGCACATGCGTAAGGATATTTTCCTCGAAAATAGAAAGTCCAAGCTTAATCCATGAGAAGATGGTCCATTTTAGATTCTTAAGAAGATAAATGACAATGCCTATAAAGTGGATCTTCTAGGTGAGTACCATGTTTCTACTACTTTTAATGTTTCTGACTTATCAATATTTAATGCAGATTCGAGGACGAATCCTTTTAAGGAGAGGGGGAATGATGAGACTCAAGGCGCTCAACATATTGCTTGAGATAGTCAAGACCCATTTGAGGCTTCAGAATGCCCAATTACAAGGTCCAGAGCTAAGAAGATCAAGGATGCAATGGATTGACTTATTCAGAGAATGTTAGCCGATTCCCGACATGGATACTCAAGTGATTCAACTATGAAGATAGGCTTGCAAGATCAACCATCTCCATTATTGAAATTGATTCAAGCCTTACTAAATGATATTTAGCCCATTTTTAATGATGTAATAATTCAGCCATTGATGAGATATTATTTGGTCGAGTACTTAGATTTGTTTTATTTATTTATTTTAATTGTGTAATGGGCTGGACAATTGATTATTTAAGCCATTAGATTGCTTAGTTAGGAGTTCACGCGCATATGACATACATGAGGGATCGAGTGAACTAGGGTTAGACTTAGGTTTTTCCTAGTTATCTAGGGAAACACATGTATGTTGGCATGTGAGGTATTTTAAGCGTGTGTGAGTGTATTAGAGGCCTTAGTGGTGTGAATTTAGGATTTTCTATATGACATATGGGTTAAGCATCCCTATAAAAGGCTATGAAATGTTATTTTGCATTTTCAGCCAATAATAAACTTTTTTAAGACAATTTCGTGAGGCATCCTCTTGTCTTCTTGAAAGAACTATAACTCATCAAGTCTTGCAAACTTTGTGGTATTTTCTTGCAACCTAATTTTTTGAATCTAATATTCAACGGGTCTAGGGATTCTAATCTGTTCATATTGACTTTTGTGGGTTCATGATTCATCTTATTCATTGGTTTAAGGGTTTTTTTACCCTCCGGGTTCACATCACCAATGCCCTATAATAAGGGTTTATATGTCCACCTTATTGTCCTGCAGAAACAAAATAAATTTTAAAGAATTGCCTATAATAGAAAATATAAATTAATTAATTAGTATAATATTTTCTTACCTGAAATATACAGTCTAGCAAGACGATTTCTAAATTATTGACCTCGACTGCGTGACTAATACTCGCCTACTCGACACGATAATCAAATGAATGACATCCTCTATAGGCTGAATGCCTAGTTTGATATGCCTATGTTTCTAACACGTGCAATGGGCCATCATAAAACAATGAGCGCTCCCTCTCTGTGAGCCTCAATGTAGACACTTGCATTTTTACATGAAAGCCCGATGATGAGCCTCGTTTGGAGGCACTACCCGATAAGTTGCGGAAGTTGCGGGAAACGAACGTCGTAAGGGAAAATTCAAAAATAAGTACGTCATCAGATTTAGTTCGTATGTTCATTGCATGTGCGTTCGTCCAGCGTTCGAAAACACGTTCGAACGGTAAACAGATTGCATGCGTTCGTGTAGCGTCTGGAAACGCGTTCGAACGATCATTTATGTCTCCGTTTTAATGTTAGCATCGACCCAAAATCCCCACAAGCCACATGCCCAAGCCCACACACAACCAAATCCCCACAAGCCACATGCCCAAGCCCACACACAACCAACCCACACGCCCAAGCCCACCAAAGAACCAAGCCACACGCCCAAAGCCCACAAGCCCAATCCAAAATATTCAAACCACATTTAACACATGTCAAAATCCAATCAAATCTCATTCCTAAATTAAATCAAATCCCATTCCTAATCTAATTAAATCACCTTCCAAAATTAAAGGAATTCCCCCACCAAAAATACAAATATTCTTTCCATAAATTAAACACACCCATAATTGATTGATTTGTTCCCTTTTTAAGCCATGCACAAACAAGGAAACCCTAGGATGCACTATTATAAAAAGAGGCCAAAATCCAAACCCTAGTCTCCCTTGGCTATCACCGACGACATTCACAAAAAAAAAAAACACGCATGGACTCTCTCCAGACGACAAAACATAAAAACTCTAACGTGAATAAACCCTACGGACCACTCACTCAATACGCGGTCAACCCTAAGCTTCACGTGAACAAATCCATCAAAAACCCACGCCACTGGCTCTAGGCAAAACAGACAAAACAAAGACACTTGGCCCTTCACTCAAATCACAAAAACACAAAGCACAAACTGCAGCCCTTAGCACCGACACACTCAAGCCACTTACGAGCACACCAACATAGCCAAACAGCGTGAACAACAAAGCAGACCCCCCCACAACCAGAAACGCACACAGGCCAACAAACACACCACACAGCCACTAAGAAACACACATGCACATCCCTTGACCGTGACCTAAAACCAGCCAAGCTAGTGTTTGGGTTTTATAGGGAATATCGGTAACACAGCGGAATCGCGGAAAATCAAAATTTTCCGATTTCAAAATTTTTTTCTCGGATCAATTAAATAAACTTATTTATTTAATTATCCAATTATCAAATTCTGAAAAATTACACAAGAGATCAAATTTCTTTGTAATTACCGAATTACCCCAAAACTTTGGAAATTGATCATTTTAGTCCAAAAGTTGTCAAATACAATTTTGGATGATTCTAAATCATTTCTAAAATGTTTTTCAACACATCTAATGCATCAAAATCAGATTTCACACAAATCCCAATTTTTGAGCAATTGCCGTGAGCACCCCAAAATTTCCAATTAATTGCAATTTGGTCCCTTTAGTTCAAAATACGCAAAGATCAAATCCAATCAACCTAAAATTTTACATTCATCAAATTAATACCATAATACATCACATATATGAAAAGCCCCAAATTTGGAGTGAGTTATGAACCCTAATTTTTCAATTTCATCAAATTGTCCAATTTCACCAAATTTACAAAATCCAACACTTTAATCCATTCAATACTTCACCAATCTAGCCTCACCACTTTGAAACAAATCTAGAAAAATTCTAGGTCACCAAGAAGTGGCTTAATAACTCTAGAATGACAACTTTGATTTTCAAAGAATCAAAAGTAAGCCTTTGAAACCATTTCAAGTCTACTTACATACACACATCTTTCATTCAAGTTCACAACAATTAAAACACAAACTATAAGTAGAGAGACACATCAAAGCAACAAAAGATGAAACTAAGCATGTTAGAAACATTTTTCATGTTGGAAGATTTGAAAGAAAACTACAAAACCTTAAGATTCCAAGTTTTTCCTTCTTTTCTTCAAACTTTTCTCTCAACCACTTTTGTGTTTCTTTTGTATCTAATGAACTTCTCTAACCCTAAAAAATGAAAACAAAACAATATATACTCATAAATTTAAGCCCTTGGCCGAATTTGAGGTAATATTAATATCTAGATATTTTTGGTTTCATTTAAAGTTTACAACTTGTCAACTTGCACTTGTAATCATCAACTTTTTAATGAAATAAAGTAAGTCAACAATTGCAACTCAAAAAATATAACACTTATATTCATTTTAGGTGTAGGCCGAAATTTACAATAAATTAAAGGTAATTGATATTTTAATTTTAACAATTTAAAATAAATATCCAAGGAAGTCAAATCCAATTTGACAACAATTTCCTTTAATGTAAAGTCAAACATTTACACTTATAATCATTTCCTAACTTTATCATTTGGTGAGATATTTATATTTTAATTATATTAATCATTTAACAATTAAATAAATAATTAATTAATTAAATACAAATATCTCAAATATATGTATTATATTTACTTTAAATATCTCAAATACATATATTAATGATATATGTCAAATACCTTTATTTGACAATTTATTAATGTGTATGTAATAATATCATATATTAAATACAAATACACATTAATTAAGAAATGACGGTTCGGTCCGTTCGCATGTATTTTTCGTTTAACGTTTAAACGATTTATAAATAATCATCATTATTCATAAAAGTTGCTCTAGTGCTCTACGAGTATATTTCATTAGTGAGACTCTCTAGATTCAGGTATATCCGTCACAAAATCCAATTTCGTGTCCATAACTTACCCACCCATAAATTATGACGACCACGGATAAACTCGCTGAATCATATAGGTTGAGGTCATTGCATACGTATAATCTCTCCGTCACATGTATCCGGATAATCCCAGAGATATAGATGTAAACTTCAAATCTCTATATGTATTATCATGTCAACGTTTCTATTAGCAATCTCTAAATAACATTCGGAACTTACTTCCGAAGTTTACTGTGGCCACAGATTTAACAGACTGCTAATCATATATGGACTACTTATGCTCTGTACACAGTAATGACAGATCCTATCTTGATACACACAGGATATCCTGAGGATCGGTCCACACCCAACGAAAAGGCGGAGGTCTGATCTAAATAGATCGGTGACGTGACTGCCATCTAAGTGTGGAGGATGTCTCATACATCCACAGTGGTATCTCAAGTCGAATGACCACTATGTTACTCAACCCGAGAAGATTCTTATTGACGTTGGTGTACCATCCATTAAGAATCTTCGGTGAGTCATTCAATATTTATCCACTATAAACACCTACACGTCTATACGAGTCTCCATAGACTCATGGTTCATTGGGATAAACCATCAGACCAAGTCTCGATATACGACATGTACTGGTCTCAACAGATTTGACTAAACGACTCGTGTTAGTAAATCTTGACCAGGAACTATATTTGATAATATACATTTAGCAGTGACACTTCCCAATGTCAATTACAAACTAACTTTGTAATTGTGTACTGCATTATATATTATCTAGCATTTGTCTAATATATACATATCACTAAACCATATTTAGTTTCAATCTAATCGTAATCAGATCGAATACGTATATAAAAACAAGAGGTGCAACCATAAATAAGTAATATTATGGAAAAAGGGATGTTCGTATTCTTGAATCAGACATAAATACGGTCCGGATTGGCGCTTTGAGCACCAACCCCAACAACTAGCAGCCCTAGTGCCAAAAATAAACCCCAAAATAGTCCCGAAAATAACCCAGAGACAACATCCCCCTGCAGTCCCCAAAATTAGCTCCCAAAACAGTATAAAAATCATTCCAAAACAGTGAAGAAACCGAGACAAAACAGCAGCAGAAAACGCATAAAAACAGCGAGGAAAGACAAGAAAACAGCAACACAAATAGCGAAACAGCGAAGGAAAATATCGAACCAGAAAACCAGAAAAGTTACGGAGCATTAACTCTTCCGACGACGAAGTAACGCACTTCCGAGGAGCAACTTAAAAGGTAAGACCTGAGGGCCCCTTTTTTTTATCATTTATCTTTTCAGTTATTCTTTGTCGATCACTCGCATGCATCGTTATGTTTTACGCATAGTTTCATTTGTGTTGAGTTGATGATTGCGTGCTATCTCTTGCGGTATATCAGATGGAAACCTAGACGTAAATTCCGTAGCCGAATCCGAATGGACGGTAGTGCGGTCTGTACTTGGGATACAACTCCACGTACCGCTTGAGAAACTTTCAAGCACGTGTTACATTTTGGTATTTAATTTTGTGTTTATTGTTCCACTATTTATTTTCTATGTATTGTTTCTTTGTTTATGCATTGATAATCTTGATGCGCATGGGCTAATCATGTGGGGTAAAGGTCATCTATTTGAGGGAAAATCCAAAAGGCTACCTTTACTATGATGTTTTACCGCGCCGGACGAAGTATACTTGATTGACTGCGAAATACGTTCAATCGGGCATACAAGGTCCCATATAGATGTCGACCTTGGTCGTATCTCTTTTATGATTTCGTTATTTACTTTCCGCATGTCATTACTTTATTTACTTATACATTCCAATCTAGTGCGCATGGGCTAATCATATTGGATTAAAGGTCCTCTATTTGAGGGAAAAGCCAAAAGGCTACATTTACCACGATGTTTTGCCGCGCCGGACGAAGTATACTTGATTGAATATGAAATACGTTCAATCGGGCATACGAGGTCCCATATAGATGTCGGCCTTGGTCGTATCTCTTTTATTATTTCATTATTTACTTTTCGTATGTTATTGCTTTATTTACTTATGCATTGCAATCTAGTGCGCATGGGCTAATCATATTGGACTAAAGGTCCTCTATTTGAGGGAAAAGCCAAAAGGCTACCTTTACCACGATGTTTTGCCGCGCCGGATGAAGTATACTTGATTGAATGCGAAATATGTTTAATCGGGCATACGAGGTCTCATATAGATGTCGGTCTTGGTCGTATCTCTTTTATTATTTCGTTATTTACTTTCCGCATGTTATTGCTTTATTTACTTATGCATTGCAATCTAGTGCGCATGGGCTAATCATATTGGATTAAAGGTCATCTATTTGAGGGAAATGCCCAAATGCTACCTTTACCGGCCCTTCTTTTGTTGATCTTGTTATTTACCTTTCTTGATTGTTATGTTTTCATTCTTCACTTTGCATTCATGTTGTGTCAATGCTTGAGTGTTGCCTCTTGTGGTATATCGGATGGAAACCCAGACATAAATTCCGTAGCCGAATCCGAATGGACGGTAGTGCGGTCTGTACTTGGGATACAACTCTACGTACCGCTTGAGAAATACTTACGTACGTGTTTATGTCATTTTAGATACCACTTTGGTAACCTCGTTCGAACGCGTTATCAAACGCTACACGAACGTTTGCATTATACCTCAGTTCGTTCGAACGCGTTTACAAACGCTACTCGAACGCGCATGCATTCTGTTTTACCTTGCATCATATCTTCCTGTTCGAATGTATTTTTTGAACGATATACGATCGCATGCATTCTGCCTTATTTTCGTTCGAACGCATTTCCAAACGCTATACGAACGGTTGCATTCTGATTACCGTTCGAACCTGTTTCTAAACGCCATACGAACGCTTGCATTCTGTTTACCGTTCGAACGCGTTCCGAACACACATACAACGAACGTACCTCATTTCATCATATTCCATGCATGTTTGCCTCTATGATCATTTCTTTTATATTATGCACTTGATTACATGCCCTTATTATTAACATTCGATTATTATTATTACTCACATTTTGCGCTTCTTTGTTTAATATGTCTATGGAATTATGCATTTGTCTTCCTTTTTATTTATTTACGTTTATGGGTGTGCAAACTTGTGTGTCGATCAAATTATCTTGTATGTGTTACATAAGACTTGATTATACTATTGCATAAATCATTTCATTCCAATTGGCATAAGTAAGTGACCATTCTGAACCCAACGTTTTGAGGTCTTCTCTTGCGAGGGGTGAGTGCGGCCTTAAATCATTTCTCAGTTCACACTGGGTAGCGACTCAATTTTATTCTCCGGTTTAGTCCCCCGCGGGCTACTCCGTACTCCCGACCGGGCCGCGAGCCCGGAAAGCGTCGCCGTGTCTACACTCAGTCCTACCACACTATCCCTGGCAGCTCTCTGATCAAGTCATGTTTTGTACTGACATCCATCATGGGGCAAAACTGCATATCCTCCACAATCGGGCACCCCAATGTAGGGGTTGGTGCTCAGAGCGCCAATTCCCGGTTGTATTTTGTTAAATACTTCTGTAAAACATTATTATTAGTAATAATATATGCAGTTTTCTATAATATAATCTATTCTTTTATATGGTAAAGACGTAATGACCCTAGAATGATTAGTCATGATACAGTTGCAAAAGCGTCGCAACGGACATTGAGTCGTATCATGACGTTGTCATTCTCAGACAGTTCCTGGTCAAGGTTTACACTACTTGGTCAGTATAGTAAACCCGTTGAGACCAGTACATGTCGTATACTGGAATATATGATTCCAATGGTTTTCAATGAACCATAAGTCTTGGAGACTAGTATAGACGTGTAGGTGTTTATAGTGGATAAACACTGAACGACTCACCGAAGATTCTTAATGGATGATACACCAGCGTCAATAAGAATCTTCTTGGGTTGAGTAGCACTTGTGATTCTTAGACTTGAGATGCCATTGTGGGCACATGAGACATCTTCTACACTTAGATGGCAGTCACGTCACCGATCTATTTAGATCAGACCTCCGCCTGTTCGTTGGGTGTAGATAGATCCTCAGGGTGTCCTATGTGTGTCAAGATAGGATCCGTCAGTTCTGTGTACCAGAGCATAGGTAGTCCATATGATTAGCAATCAGATAAAACCATGGGCCCGTGGTAAGTTTAGAAGCTAGTTCTAAACATTCTTTTTGAGATTGCTAAAAGAATAGTCGACTGGATAGTCCCGATAGAGATTTGACGTTTACATCTATATCTCTGGGATTTATCCGGATACCTGTGACGGAGGAGGAATTATACATTTGCGATGACCTCGACCTGTATGGTTTAGCGAGATTATCCGTGATCGTCATAATCTACGGGTGGATAGATTATGGACATGAAATTTGATTTCGTGACGGATATACCTGAACCTAGAGAGTCTCAATAATGAAACATACTCGTTGAGCACTAGAGCAACATAAATAAATAATATTGATTATTATAAAGTCGTTTAATGGTTAAACGCAAGATACATGCTAAAGACACTAGATAGTCATTTACTTAATTATTGTGTATTTACATTTAATACTTGATTAATTTAAATACACATTAATTAATAGTCAAAATGAGTTATTTGACTTATTTCCTAAATGAATATATGTTTTTAATATTTAATGTAAATATTATACATATATTTAATATATTTGTATTTGATTAATTAATTAATTATTTAATTGTTAAATGATTAAATTAATTAAAATATAAATATCTTATGTTAGGATAATTAAAGTAAATGACATTAGTTGCAATTGTTGACCAAAATAAATATCTAATAAAGGTTATAAAAGATATTTATGCAAGTTGATTTAATAATAATGCAAATGAAATTGAAATTACAATTTGTTGCATTTGGTATGCAATTTCGGCCAAGACACTTTTTTGGCAAGTATAAATTGTTTTTCATTTTTCATTTCACTAACCTAATACACTTTATCAAAACAAAATTCCATTGAAGAAAAGCAAAGAAAGAAAGTGAAGGAAGAAAAGAAAAACCAAAGAAAAAGCTTGGATTTTGTAAGTTTCTTAAACTTACTATTAGAGAGGAATTTGTTCCTTATGATCTAGGCTACCTCTCATGAGTTTCTTAAGTTATTCTTTTCTTTATTTCTTGTGGTTTTTGATGATGGAAATTTGTTTAGAAGTGTTGAGCATGTATGATGAACAAAGAGTGTAACTAGTAGTATATGTATTATATGTAGTTCATTTTAAGGTTTATGAAACCATGTTGCTATTCTAGTTGGACCCACTTTAAATGACCTAGATTTGATCTTGAGTTTTTTCATTGTGTTGAGACTTGAATTAGATGAAAGATTGATGATTGAAGTAATTGATTGGTGTATTAAGTCCAATTTGCCCAATTTGTTGAAATTGAGAAATTAGGGTTTATAACCAATTCTAAATTTGGGGGTTTTTGAGATATGTTGAGCATTTGGGTGTGTATTAGATGCATGCAAAGTTTCATGTTGATTGGATTTCATTAAGATGAGTTTTGAGACATGAAATGACCAAATGGTCAATACCCCCCATTTGGAGGCTCTCGGCCTTGGACAAGAAATTTGGGTTTTTTGTGTCCTATGGTGTTTTGACGTTTTGAGCATGATTAATTCATCCTAGAAATGATTTAGAATCATTCAAAATTGATTGGATCAATTTCGGACTAAAACGGACAAAATACCACATAAGGGTATTTTGGTAATTTCACTTGAATTTGATTCAATTGAAATTTTATTTCATTATTTGATTATTGGGTTATTAAATAAATATGTTTATTTAATTAATCCGAGAAAAAGTTTTGAAATCTGAAAATCGGATTTTCACCGCTTCCGCTGCGTTACCGGATTTACCCCTATCAGACCCCTTCAAAATGGTATCAGAGCGAGTCTGATTCTAGGCCACTTAAAATGTTTAGCCTTCATTGAATCAATGTTTAATCATGTTTTCTTGATTTGTGCATGCTTATTAGGATCTAAACTGTTAGATTTAGGGTGTATGACACTTAGCGGAAAATCCCTAATAATAAGGTTTAAATGTAATTATGTATTTGATGCATGTTATATGGTCCGTCTTGTCAATACGGTTTATGAATACTTCTTTGTGACTACATCCGAGACCGTGCCTCTGCTGTGAGGGTGTAGGCAGCGATAAAGATTTATTTATACCGGATGTATATCTGATACTAGATAAATTCAAGTAAAAGCGGAATTCTGAACGTGCCCTAGCTGTCAGGATTACGTAAGTAACTTGAGTTTATCATTGACGAGTATTACCTTGGTACGTCTCCTTGTGGGCCTGCCTTCGCAGCGACAACGAGAAACGGCCAGGACCGGATACTTAGGAGTCACTTTGAGTGATTGACAAATGAGTTGTCTACCTGATGAATATACGTAGACGAGACCGTGCCTCTGCTGTGAGCTGAAATATATTCACGGGATCCACCTTTCACTATTTATATTTAATTTAATTATTAAATATTTGTATTCTGTTTTGGGATTACAGTATTGCATGATTTAGTGGGAGGGGCATATTAGATTAAAAATCCATGATCTAGTTTATGCTTTTGATATCATATGAAACTGCTTAATTTCTGCTAACCGTTTTTCGTGATCTATATGATAGATTTGCGATGGCGGGTCAATCCACAAACCAGTTTGCGCGTATGTTAGATGCGAACAAACTAAAAGGCGCTGAGAACTTTACGGACTGGGAATTGGATTTGAGGATCGTCCTCGATTCCGAAAAGTTG